>RJWM01029727.1:0-24092 GCA_004363535.1 Dasyprocta punctata | reverse complement strand
TAAGGGAGAACCAGAGAGACCCCCTACTAGCTCTGGTGCAGACCCTAGCACCCCTTCAGAGCAGTACAAGTCAGGAGACACAGCCCAGGGTGTGTCTAGCACCACCTGCTCCCTTAGGGCTGGGTAGAAAGGGTCAGCAGGGCATTCTTCCTTCTGTCTCATTAGGGGTGGAGTCTCAGCAGTTGCAGCCATAAAACTATCTCCAGGGCAACTATCTGGAGCCCATTAAAATTAGGATTCTTAGGTTTATTTGGGCTGCCCACATCGATATGGGGGGCTCTGGACTCTCAGGGAAGGGATAGAGCTGGGAGCGGCATGAAACAAAGCAGAAGGGTCCTTGGAGGTCTCTGCAAAGACCAAGTTTCACTCCCATGCAAGGGAACCAGCCTCAGAGACTTTGAGCCTCTCTTTCTAGGGCTCCTCAGCCTCTTGTGTTCTCTCCTGGCTGCCCCAGGTCCTGGGGCAGTCCTGCCAGTCTGCTTTCTCCCATTGTCCCAGAAGGACTCCCCCTCTGGACTAATCATGTCCTGGCTTTAGAAACTCACCTGGCAAATCCCAATTTCCTTGCTTGTGAAGTAGGGCTAGTAAAGTGCAGGATTGGCAGTGCCACTGGCCTGGTTCATGAAGCCAGGCATGGTCAGTGGCTTAACTGGACAAACTCTGGTGGCCACAGGACAGTATACCAGTGTCTGGGTCTGAGACAGCATCTGTGGCTGTGCCCCATGCTCTGGTGGCCACAGGAGGAGGCCTGAACTTAGTGGCTGCTCTGGCCCTGGTAACTCTGAGCTCACCCTTGCTGCCTAGGAAGGCCCCATATCACAGAGTACAAAGTATCCCCTAAGCAATGGTTTTGATCACTCTGTCACCCTCTATGTTCCTGGCTGGCCTGATGAATCAACGGCAAATCCCCGCAGGTGGTGTTTTCTCTTATTTCTAGGACTTGGTGCTGCTGCCTTCGGCTGCCTCTCCCTCCCACCCTGACTCCTGGCTGTTCAGCCTTCAGGTGAGGAGCTCAGCTGAGACAACTCTCACTTCAGGAAGCTGTCCTTGCCTCCAGGTTGAGTACGCAGGCCCAGGCCATTCTGCTCTGTCCTCCATGTGTGCTGAGGTGAGATGTCTTGGGTGGAAGCTAAGGCTGGAGAGGTGGGGATCATTACCTCCTGACCCTCACCTGGGGCTGGGGAGGCAGCAGGAGGATGGGCTGTGGCTGGGAAGCGCCATTGTGGCGGCCACCTGGAGGTCTAGCGAGCTCAGCCTCTCCTGGGAGGGGCCCAGGTGTGGTGCTTTGTGCTGCTGGCCCCAAGGGTGGCTCTGCTTACCTGCTAGATGGGGGTGGGAGGCAGCAGCCTGTCCCTGGAGGGTCTGAGCCACCAGATGGCAAGGCTCTATGCAGCGCTGCCCAGCCCCCGAGTTCTCACCTGCCAAGAGGGGCGGATCAGGCAGTGAGGGGAGGGAAGGCTGCACCAGGACCGGAACTGCTTACAACTTAGTTCTGTGCATGATCACATTAGTAAACCTATTATGTGCAATTGTGTGTGGCTGACGCTAATATGTGTGGCTGATGCTAATATGTGTGTCTGTGAGTCTCCTGGTATCTGACTTGTGCTTATGTGTATGTGTCTGTCTTTGTGTCTTTGTGCATAAATATGCCATCTAGGGACACAAGCATATGCACATGTGTACCTAAGTGTGTACATCAGCATGTCAATACACATGAGATGTGTGTAAATGCATGTGCATGTGACATTTGCAATTGTCTGTTAGCAGACAGCCCAGCATTATGCAGTTTGACTTTAGTCTTTCCCCTCCTGAGGTTGGTTCAAATCCCAGATCAATCACTTCCTAATTTTGTAACCTGGAACAAATCTCTTCAATTCTATGAGCTTTATTTCCCTCATCTATAAAATAGGGATGAAAATTATAATGCCCATTCTGATTGATTTTATCAAAGACTAAATAATGCAACGCATATAAAGTACTTAGCACTATGCTTGGTTCACTGAAAAAATAATTATTGCCATTATTAGTGTGTGTGTATGTGAATATCAAAGCATACATTTATGGTCCAGTCTGGGCTTGTGTGCTATGCATAAACATGTGTGAGAACGTGTTTTTATTTCAGCTTTCTTCATTTTTTTCCTTCTGTTTTTAAAATTTTCCATGACCCCTGGGAAACTTGGGTGCCGGGACAGCCTCTGTGAGTAAGATTCAAATTTTGTACATCCTTTAAAACTTTCTCCCCTGACTCCTGGTCTTTGAAAAGTGATAACTGTTCTCTCAAATAAATCGATTTGTGAATTATCTGAAGCATGCACACACACACACACACACACACACACACATCGAACACTCTGTGCCCGGGTAACATGCATAAGGTGCACGTGTGTGGGCGCATATGCGAACATGTGGACACACATACTACCACCTGTGATCACCCATGGGCCAGCTGTGTGTCCACAACCTCAGGCCGCACCAGGTGGGCAATGGTTAGTACTTCATGACAGTGGCTCTGTGTCGACCTCAGAAGAGGCTGTGAGTCTCCACAGGTCCAAAGTGTCCTGAATGTCACAAGTGGAGAGGAGCAGACCCTGAATCTTGCTTTGAAGCTGGAGGCCAAAGGCAAGGGGACTTCATCGCTGCACGGTAGACAGAACACGGACAAGGAGCCAGGTAGGCATGGCTTCAAGCCCTTTGTCCCCACTTGCCTGCTGGATCCAGGAGGGCGGACCTCACTCGGCTGCCTTTCCTCCAGCCCCTGCCTGGGCCCGACCCCAACCGCAGTGCTGCAGATAGACACTCGGAGCTGGCTCTCCCCTGAGGAGTTGTGGACCCCAAATGGGCTGTGACGCAGCCTGGGGAGTTGTGGGGTGGACTGGGAAGGGGAAGAAATCCAGTTAGGGGGCTCAGGAAAGCTAGAGATCGCCAGCCCAGGCCATGATACCCAAAAGTCAAACCAGAGAGATGGGTAACAAAATTAAGAGCACATGCTTTGCCTAAGTAATTTTATGTTTGCTGAGTCTGATAATTTTTAAAACACAAGGCTCATTTTTATATATCAGAGTTCATATCACCATTATTCACAAGTAGGTACCAGCATCCCAAATATACCATGCAGATGAATGAGGAGAACATTGTAGTCCACAACGTGATGGAATATTACTCAGCTTTAAAAAGAATGAAATCATGCCATTGCTACAACAGAGAAGAACTTCAAAAAAATGATGTTTAGTGAAGAAGTCAGCCACAAAAGGGTAAATGCTGTATGAGTTCATTTATTTGGAGAATGGAGAGTTGTCATTTCAAAGACTGGGAGAGAGGTTACAGGGACTCCTGGGGAGAGGAATGGAGATTTAATGCTTAACAGGGTCAGAGGTTCTTTTTTGGAAGATGAACGTGTCCTACAAATGGCTTGTGGTGATGGTTGCACCAGATTCGAGGGTACTTAATGTGTGAAAAGGGTGAAAGATGTATACACTCTGAGGAGAAACCAGACTGTTGCTAACGCTCCTACCCTGCACACAGAAAAGGAATTTAAAAGTGAAAGCTCATGTTTGTTTATCTTACCACAAAAAAAAAAAAATCATGGAACTTATATTTGTATATTTTTTAAAAGTCACTTTAATACATGTACTGTAAAAATCTGCTCTCTGGAGTGTACACTTGTATGAGTGGTGACCACCACACCGCGTCATGTAACCCCCAGCACAGCTGAGACACACACTTGCCCATCACCCCCACCCAACCTCTGGCAGACACCGAGTCTATTTTCTGTCCCTATAGGTTTGGGTTTTTTTCCCCAAAATGTCATGCAGGTTGATTACTCCTCATCCAAAATGCCTGGAACCAAGAGTGTTTCAGATTTTGGAATATTTGCATTCCAAAACGAGCTGTTTGGGAATAAGACCCAAGTCTGGAAACAAAACCCGCTTCTGTTTTGCACACATCTTATCCACACAGCCTGAAGGTGATATTTTTGGCGTGCCTGTGTTGTGACCGTGACCTGCCGCACGAGATCAGGTGTGAAACTTCCCACCTGTGGCCTTGTGTCAGTGCTCAAAAAGTTTCCAAATCTGGAGAATTTCAGGCTACACATTTTCAGATTAGAGATGCTCGACCCACGCAAGCGGATATGTGCAGAATGTAGGTTTTTGTGTCTGGCTCCTTTTACCAGCAGAAAGCATTTGGACCCATCCACGTCCAGTGTGCCAGGAGTTCTTTCCTTTTCGTCACTGCATAGTGTTCCCTTGCGTGGGCCCCACAGTTTGTCCATTCACCACCGAAGGACATTTAAATTGTTTCCAGTTTGGGCGATTATGGGTCAAAGCACTGAACATATTCATAGTTTTCACGTGAGCCCATTCTCATTACTTTGGGGTACTAACTTAGGAGTGAGATTGTTGGGCCACATGGGGGTCCATCTTTTTAAAGATGTGAGACCCTCATTGCAAGTGAGGGTCTCACATTTTAAAAAAGAACAAAGCTGGTTTCCCAGGTGCCCACAACTCACTTTGTTTTACTTTCTTGTTTTCTTTTTCTTTTTCTTTTCTTATCTTTTCTTTTCTTTCTTTCTTTCTTTTTTTGCTAGTAGTTCATTTTTATTATATTTTTTAAAAACCAAAGTTCCACAATGGACTGGAAGGGAAGGGAAAACCCTGGCTCCACCCCGGTTAGTCCTGGAAGCTTTAGCTTGGGAAGAGCCAGCAGGTAAGCGCAGGTGCGTGTGCAAAAGCCCTGGGGACACCAAGCGAGCCAACACTGAGCGTGGCCTGGGGAGGGTGCTGGCGAGCTGTGAGGCTGCCAATGGGGTCAGGGACCAGAAGGTGCCAAGTGTTGGGGCTGAATTGAGACTCATCTGGAGAGGGATGGGAAGCCATGGCAGGGTCTGGACAGGCGGGAAAATGACTTGATTACATTGCTGAAGCCCCCCAGCCAGGCATGGCAGCTACCTGGGGACAGGCTGCTCCTGCGGGCGGCCAGGCGGGAGAAGAGGAGACCTAGATGAGGGTCCTGGCAGCAATGGGCTAAGCAGGTGAAATGGACAGGGTCTGGGGGTGCACCAGGTGCGTGCGGGGAAGAGGCTTTGAATGGAGTTAGGGAAGTCGGTGGGACAAGAGGCAGGCGAGGAGGTGGGAGTCAGGCAGTGGAGACCTCCCAGCTCTGCGGTGGCGGCGGGGCCAGCTGAGCCCCCCACCAGTCTGGATCTGATTCAGCTGTCACTCAAGTGGACCAGGCCTCTGAAAGGCCCCCGAAGAGCGGGTGATTTGTGCAGGCCTAGCCGGCCCATTGTGCCGCTGGGATTCGGTCTTTGCCAAGAGTAACAAAGAACTCAGCAAAAAGCTGGCTCTGGGCTTGGTGTGGGGGAGGGGAAGAGGTGGGAGGGTATGGGGAGAAGGGAGGCGGGGCAGCCCATCTCTGGCCTGGCCTTGAGGGCGCCCAGGGCGTTGCTTGCATCCGTCTCCCTGAGGATGTGTGGACCCGGGCCGTGGAGCTGGTACACGCATGGCTCTATGCTGTGCACAGGCGCTTGTGCGCACGTGTGAGTTTTTGTACGTTGACCTGCATTGAGTCACCGTGTGCCTTACAGGCGTCTCCTCGGGTGCCCCAGTTACACTCTTCACTGCCCCACAGGCCCACCCTCCGCCAACCCCAAGGGCCACCCCAAGCAGGCCTCTTGCTGGCTGGCGGCTGGGAGGCTGGACCCAGAGGGCGGGCGGGCAGCGCAGGCTGCGGATGGCGGGGGCAGTGATGTGCGGTCTCCTCCCCGGCATCGCTCTCCAAAGCGACCGCTCTTTCCAGCTCCGGCAATTTCCCAGTCCTCGAACCCTTGAGGGCCAGAGTCAGTAACACTCCCTCTGCTAGTGCCACCTCCTAGGGCTTTGTTAGCTCATTTCGGGGGCGCTGACCCTGCCCTCCCCTTTGCAGATGGGCTTCCGATGGGGCTGGCGTGGGTGCCGGCTGTGTGCGTTTTCCGTGCGCTTCTGCCTGCTCTCGGGGAGCGCTCCCGCGGTGCCTGGTGGCTGTGTGTGTGCACGCCCTGGGCTGGGAATGGCTGCGTGTGGCTGAGTGGACGCTGCCACCAAAGCCAGAGATGAGGAAGAGGCCTGGCAGTTGCTGGCACGGGCGGCTCCCCCAAGGCTCCCCGCTGGGGCCTCTTAAGATGCTTTGCTCCCAAGGGACCAGGTCCTGGGAGCTCAGCTTACCTGTTCAAAGAGCATCACTGTGGGGGTCCGAAGCCTCCATTTTTATCCTCTGGGATGATCCCCCTCCCCAAGCCACAATGGCAGGAGGTGCGCCCCTCCAATCACCGGGAGTATGATGCAATGTTCAGACAGCAGAACCCACTCGTGCTGAGACAGTGACTATCTTATCATCATAAAGGCTTTGGGCAAGGGAGGACATGAACCCGGGCATCATTAGGAAAATGATCACCTGCATGGAGTGTGTGCCTCTAATCCCAGCTTCTCAGGAGGCTGAGGTAGGAGGCCAGCCTGGGTGACACGGTGGGACACTGTGGGGAGACAGAGAAGGCAGGGGAAGGGGGAAAAAGGAGAGGGGGAAGAAGAAGAAGAGGAAGAAGAGAGAGAAATTCAATGGTTCTATGGACTCGACTTTATAAAAATGAAAGATTCTATGCAGTGAAAGAACTCACATTTAAAATTCACTGGAAATAAGTCTGTAATATTTATGTTATAGACAAATAATATCTGTAATATGCAAAGAGTTTCCACAAACAAGAAAATGATACCACCCAAATAGTAATATGGTCTCAATATATGGTTAAGTGTTTCAATCATGTAACAAATAGCAGGTAAGCAGATGAACCTTAAGTACTCTGATAACAATGAGACTTAAAAAGTGGGCAAAATCACTTTTTTGGCAACAGATTTACTGAACTAAAAACATGTACTATTCAGTGATGGAGAAGGTGTGGGGTATGAGCACACTCACATGCTGTTGAATGGAATATAAATTAATATTCAGAAGGAATAATTTAAAAGTATCTACCAAAATATACAACATGTGTATGCTACACCTCAGCAATTCCACCTGTAAAAATCTACCTTACAAAATTACTAGTACACATACTAGTGTACTTAGACTAGTACACGCATGTAGAGCTATGTCTGTGAGGTTGCTTCCTAAAGCATTGTTGACAACATAAAAATATTTGGAAATAAGATGCATGACTTTCAGAGGAGTATGCGTGAGTGAATTGCAGGAAGTCTGTTCTCTGGGATACTACAGCACTGTTAGAGAGTGAAGTAGATTGACGTTACTACCACAGAATCTATGGAACCTGTAGTATGCTTCCTGGTATAAAGTAAAATTAGCATCAGGCGTAGAGCTCAGTGGAAGAGCGCTTGCCTACATGAGGAAGGCCCTGGCTTTGAGCCTCAGCATCATGAAATAAATAAGTAAAAGCAAAATTGAAGACAATATGTGTTTAAATAATCCCATTTGGGTTTCGGGGAGGGGGAACCCTCCATAAATGGGCCCAATGTTTTGAAAATTGCTAAAGTGCTTTTCTTTCCTTTTGGTTACATTTCTGGTACATTATCTTTACAATAGTGGATTAGAGAACAGTCATCTGCCTTGAGGGAATTAGGAATGTTACAGAAGAAATAAAAAGAGAAAGGCATAGTCAGCGTCTGCCATAAGATTCGGGGCTGAGGAGGTAGTTCAGAGGCAGAGCGTTTCCCTAGCAGGCACGAGGGTCTGGGCTCCATCTCCAGCCCTGCAAAAAGAGAAAGAAGAAAGAAAGGAAGGTGGGAAGGCAGGAGGGAAGGAAGGGTGAAAAGAAGGAAGAATGGAAGGAAGAAAAGGAAGGGGAAGGCAGGGGAGAAGAGAGTGTGAGCAAAACCAGAATTTGGCAGCCAGAAAATGGTCGGCATCCTGTAGTTCTCATTTATCAATCACACATCTCGCCGTGAGCTTAGCGCTGGGAGGAAGGGTGTGACACTGGGAACAGCCTGCTGTGACGGTGGAGAGGAGCAGACCAGGCGCCAACACGGTGAGGGGTGAGGAGCCCACTTCCCCTTCGGGCCGCAGTGGGGAGGAGGGGTGTCCATTGTGTGTGACCCCTAACAAGACAGGGCCGTGTTCTCTCCCTCAACTCCCATGGCTGTCTTGGAAAGAGATCATCCAAGTGGTCCCCATAAACCTGGGCGGTGGTACCAGCCTCTGAGAGGTGCTCTTGGTCGCCTTCTGAAGTGGTCCCTGGTGGACCCCAAGCCTCCATGGGGCTGGCTGTGAACAAACTGTGGCCCACAGAATTCGGCTCTTGGAGCACTCACCCGCCGTGTGCCAGGGTTTGGGGGTTTAGAAGTAGGGCTGTTAGGAAGTGACCAAGGTTAAGTGACATCATAAGGGCAGGGCCCTAATCTGGGAGTACTGGTGGTTTACAAAATGTCTGTCTGTCTGTCTGTCTCTCCTCTGCTTCCTCCATGTGAGAATGTGGCCACCTTCAAGCCAGGAGGGAAGCCCTCAGTGGGCTTCTCATGGCCTGGCACCTTGATCTGCTGTTTATGCCCCAAGCCTGTGGCATTTGATTTTGGCAGCTTGAAGAGACTAAGCTGGAGCTGTCTCGCATTTTGGCGTGACTTGTGAGCGAGGTGTGGGGTCTCTTTGTCCTGGATTACATTTTCAAGTCTATTTGTCACAAACGGCCTTGGAAGGTAGACATGCTGCCCCTCTCAAGCCGAGGGCAGATGCACTCAGAGCCCTCGAGAGCCCAAAGCTCAGGTGCCGGTCCCGTGACACACTGCTGCTCCCCCTGGTCCTTTCCAGGCCTCTCTGGGAGGAGGATCTGTGGGATCGTAAGCTGAGGAGCCCATGAAAAATGCTGCCACTCTGGCTACTGCTGAGCCCTCAGAGCCCCGTGCTGTCTACCCATGTCTGAGAAGCTGTGATGGGCTAACTCACTGGGTGACAGCTCACACTGTACCATTCTGGACAGTCCCGTGCCCTGAATCCAGGCCCACCCTCGCAGCCAACAGAATCCAGCTAGTGATGTCACGTGGCTTCCGGACTAAGTTGGGAGGACAACATAGCTTCCGCCTAGTACTATTTTCTTGATGGTGGTGGGGACAGTATTGGGAATTGAACCCAAGGCCTTCACACTGAGCTACTTTTCTGGCCTTTGTAAAATGTTTAGTCTGAGACAAGGGTGTTGCTAAGTTGCCCAGGCTGGGCTCAGATTTGCACTCCCTCTGCCTCGGCCTCCCAGAGAGCGGGGATGACAGGTGCGTGCCACCACATTCTCTTGGGATGCCCACTCTTGCATCTCGGTCACCGTGCTGTGAGAAGGCTCATGTTGCCCTGGGGAGAGGCCCAGACAGACAGGGACAGGACCCGCACTAGCAGCCAGTTTGGAAGTAAATCCTCCAGCCCCAGCCAAGCCGGTCAACGACCCACTGAACTCTCAGGGGTCACTCCCCCCGAGCTGCCCAGCCCAGCTGCCCCCAAGTTCCCAGACAGAGAAACCACCAGAGATATTAAACGATCGCTGCTGTGTGGTCATAGCTTTCAGAGCTGATTTATTAGGCAGCCCGGGTCACTGTACCTAGGACCTCGTCCCCTGAGCAGCAGTGGCTTCTAGCAGAGGGAGACTCTGGCCCTCCCACCCCAGGGTGCAGTCAGGGCCCCTGCCCTGTTGCTGGGCCACCTCGGCAGGAGAGGTGGCCAGGGGCAGAGAGCAGCCGGCTGGGGTCTGCTGGGCGATGGTGGGCAGAAGCAGGAGGGATTGGCACCGTCTAGATTTGCCCAGCCTCACTGTGGCCTGGAAACCTAGACAGCAAGACATGCACAGAGGCCAGAGGGGACAGAGGGTGGCACTGATCCAGAGACCCCAACTTCCCCCTCCCACCAGGTCACCTAAGCCACCCCCAAATCCAGGCACAATCATTGGGGAACAAAGCGGGACCAGCAAGCTCTTTGGGGAGACCAGGGAGGACAGAGAGGAAGTTTGGACAATGTCCTTGGTCACCCCTTGTTTTGTCTTATTCTTCAAACGCAAACATCTGCAATATTTTACTTCTTCAAGAGTATGAGAAGCACTGCGACAAAATGCTGAAGTTCCACCAAAGCTGAGTGGTGCGGAGAGCACGTTGATTATATTCATGTCTACATTTTTCTTTTTTAAATGTTTATTTTTATTCTTACACGTTTGCATTCTCCACGAGGCATTGATACACGTACATAATGCATCTGAATTCTCTCTACGCCCTCCCCTCCCTGCCCCTTGCCTCCATTTGTGGGTCCCCTTCCCATTTAAAGTGCACAAGACCAAAGTTCAGTTGGCCCTGTGGCCGGCGACTGTGGGCCCTGGAAGGTAAAACAAAGACACGGCCTAAGTGCTTCCAAATTGTCATGTGAATCAGTTTTTCTGATGCTGTCACACACACGCTCACGCGCACACACACACACACACACACACACAAGTAAATAGGTAAAAAAAAATATCTGGAAGACTCTCTGATCAACTGAAAATACTGATTACTCCTGGGCAGTTTTTTGTTTGGTTGGTTGGTTTTCGTTTTTTTATTCTATTATCGCCTATTTGTTTTTTTTTGCTAAGAGCATGGAGTGGAGAAGGGCAAGAATCATGCAAACCTATGTGGGTAATCTTTGGCTAGGCAGAACTGGATTCAAATCTCGGCCCCGCCTGGGTGTTGGAGGACTATTTCCTACACCCCTCTGAGCCTCAGTTTCCCCACCCGTGAAGTGGAGGATGGTAACAATGCTTCTTCCTAGGACGGCAGTACATTCTCATTGAGAGAAGCCATGCACAGCCCTCAGCTCAGCCCCTGACATCAATGTGAGCTTTTGTGTACAACAAATTCTGTCACAAGCATGTGTTGTTTTTGTTTATTTTGAGAGAGTAAAAGTTCAGAAAAATCAAAAGGATAGCATAAGAGTCCACATAATGATACGCTTAGATTAGCAGCAAAAAACTGCCAGTCACATTTGCTTTAATTCTTTTTTAAAAGGACACAACACACATACACATATTTTCCTTCCTTCCTGTTTTCCTTCTTTCCTTTGGTCCTGCGGATTCAACTCAGGGCCTTCACACTGAACTACACCCCTAGCTCCCTTGTTTTTTTTTTTTTTTTTTTTTTAATTTTGAGAAAGGGTCTCAGTCTATTTCTAAATTGCCCAGGCTGGGCTTGAAGTTGTGATCCTCCTGCCTCAGCCTCCCAGGTAGCTGGCATAACAGATGCACACCACCATGCCTGACTTGTGTTCTCCCTTCTAAAAATGAACCCAGGGGCTGGCGTGTAGCTCAGTGGTGGAGCAAGTGCTTCACATGAGCAAGGCCCAGGGTTTGATCCCCAGCACCACCAAAGAAAAGAAAAGAAACTGGACGCCAGCTTCAGAGATACCGCTGAGTCCTCCAGGCCACCCCATCTCCCGCCTCCAGCCCTGGACAGCAGGACGCGGTGCCTCTGCCTCTGCCCAGTTTTTCCCCTGTGCCTGTGTCAGAGCGGATGTGTGCTGGGTGACCACACCTCCCAACCCCAACGGAGCAGGGAGAGGAGGTACCAGGAGGAGGGCAGGGGGCGAGGAGAGACTCCAGCCCTCGGGATGGAGGCCATACTGCAACAGGCCACCGAGGGCTCTGGGGAGCTGTTGTGGTCACCTGCACACAGTTCCTTGTCATTGATGAGGTCATCTGCATGGTGGCTCCCTCTCCCAGTGTCACCGTTACAGTCACTGTGGTGGATTAACTAATGGTCAACCTGAAACATCCAACTGAGCTGAGTCAGTGTGGTGCTGGGTGTGGAAGGCCCACCTGGGGATCATTGTCAACAGCATGAAAGAACTGGAGGGCAAGGTGGTGCACTGTAGATTCTCCTGGAGAAATCTGTTGCACTGGCTTTCCTGGTACAAACTCAGCTGTTCTCATCTTTGGAGGAGCTCCGGTCCCTGCTGTCACTGAGGATGGCTGAGGTTCTCTTCAGGGGAGCTCTCGATCTTACCTTGAGCATTGCTTCCTGGCTCCAGTGCAGATCCCTCAGTTCGCTGGCACAGACCCTTCACCCACTGGCACAGAATCTCTAGCTTCCCAGTGCAGATTCATGATACAGACTTACGTGAGACATTGTCTTGGGCTCCAGGTCTTTAGCTGGATTCGTGCAGGACATTTCTGTGGGATCCGGGCCCTCACCTGGATTCTTTGGGTCTGTAGTGCATGAACAGACCAAGTGCGCTCTTCTGCATTTGACTTTTTGGGTGAATATTATCAAATAATCCTATAAATTATGTGTCTTATACTAAATCTATTCCCTTGCAAACTCAAAACCACAGCAGTCACAGAGTCACACAGAGTATCACCGGCATGGTCAGCCCCATGTCAACCCAGGGTACATGATGTCACCTGTCCATGGCGAGTCTGGTTGGGAGGAGCCAACACTCATGGTGTCACCTGCACAACCACGGCCACCCACAACCTCACCCCTTCACACCGTGTAGTTTCTTCAGGGTCACTCATATGGTTACTCTTGAAGTCACCAGTGCGTAGTGTCCTGGGGCTCGGTCACACACGAATCGCCAGGGTAACCTGTCTATGACCAGCCACGCAGTCATCTTCCCACCTGCCAGCTGTACCTTGTGGTATGACATCACACAAAATGTCACACAGGCAGAGCCTTGCCTATAGCCTTCATCACCCACCGAGTGCCCCGATGGCCCAGCCCAGACCTGGCTGTCCCATGTAGCAGCCTGCCTCTGCCACCTGGGCCACCATCCAGGAGTACATTTGGCTTCATCTCTGTGGACCGATCAGGTCAGGCCATGCTGTGGTCTCAGCGCACTGGAAGCAGAGCAAAAGTAGGGAGAAAAAAAAATTTTAAAAAACCCAAAAGCTTTGTTCTTGGTGCACAGGTCATCAGGGGATCCCAGCCCCTCTGCCAGACCCTCCTCTCCAACAAAGAGATAAAACAGCAGCTATTTTTAGATTCGTGTCAAACTCTCCCAGACCCTGGGGTGGGCGCCCCTTGAGAGCGTGCACAGGGCTCTAATGAGCAGGCGGCCAGGCAGGCCCTACTCTCTAGGCAGCTGGCCTGTGCCTCTGCTGGGGGAGGAGGAGCCCCAAGGTTCAGACAAAGAGAAGGCCAAGACAAAGAGAACAAGGCCCAGGATCTAGAATGCCGACCTCCCGCGAGCACCCTCCCATGGGGTGAGGGCCTCAGCACACCCCTGTTCTGCTGAGAACCAGCCAGACACCTCCCTGACCCATTTCCAGGAAGAAATGGGTTCTTCCTGCACAGGCCTCTTGGGATGGGCAGTTTGGGAGTCCCCAAGATCTTAGTCTGACTCCCAGCTCTTTGTCCCTTACTGCTGCGTGGCCCACAGTTTCCTCACCTGTAAAATGGAGACGACACTTGCCACCCCCATGGTTGTGAGAGTCCCAGGAGTAAAAAGAACTTGGCACATAGTAGGTGTTCAGCCCGCCCATGAATCCCGGACTGTGGGAGCTCCTTGTAGATCAAGGGCCCTGTCTTGTTCTACCCTGGACCCAAAAGCCCAAAACCTGGTAGGTGCACATAGTAGGTGCTTAACAAATACTTGTTCAAGAGGTTCGTGGAGGTTCCTTACCGGCCTTCAGCTTTGTGGTCTTGCACTAACTTGAGTTATCTTTTTCCCAAGCCCTGACCCTAGCGTCCTCTCTGCAGAGGCCAAGCCACAGGTCCTCAGGAGAGAGAGCCCCGTCTTTTGTAGCCTGGCAGCCCTGAACTGCAACGGCAGAATCTGGCCACCAGGGGGCGCAGTCTCTCAAAGTTTCCCCACCAGCCTGGGTCCTTCCTGCCTTTCCGGAGGCTGGAGGCAGGGGCCCCAGGGTACCCTTGGCTCGGTGGGTAGGGGTCTTGTCCATCTCTCTTTGAGAGTCCCTCAGGGCTGTTCTAACACTCCAGGGAGGAGCAGCATTTTGATCAAGTCCGTCATCTCCCAACGCTCAGTGAGAAGCCCTTTGTGGGGTCTGACTGCTTCTTCCTCTGTGATTTTAACCCACTCTCCAGTATCCTGGGTTCAGAGACCAAACTTCATGGTTCTACATTGTTACCCTACTGCCCCCCACCCCCAGGCAGAGAAGCCCAGGTCACCAAAGCCAAAGGGGCCCTCCCATCGACTTGATTATCCCACTCGGTGTCACAGGTAGGCGAGCTGAGGTTCCCAGAACAGAATCATTTTCCCAGCGATCCCAAGGGAAAGAAGTTGGGCCGAGACCAAATACCGGGTCCTCTTTTTCAGCCTGCAACACCTCCATCATGAGCTGTTTTACGATTGCTCTGGGAGAGGAAGACCTTCCAGGCTTCCGTACTTGGACCCAGGCTCATGGCCTTACTGGAATCCTCTACCAGGCCTTTGTCAAAGTTGTTCTCGCCACACACGGATGTAGAAAGTAGAGCCTGGTGAGACTGGCCCAGCTCCATGGCTCACAAATCACAGCACTATTGTTTGTCCCTGGGACTGTTAGAGTCCCAGATCAGAAATCTTTGTGTCATATTAGGTCGAACCACATAAAATTGCCATTCCCAGAGGTCAAAAAATTTCAAATATCTGTTGTGCTTATACTTAATACTATGCCAAAAAGACTTCCTTATCCTGAAGGAAAGCGCCGTTAATTGGAATATTTTAGTGGCAGCAGGGGAGAGAGGCAGATTTTTTTCAGGTACGAGACACTCCAAGGAGACCGATGTTGCTAGAGAACGTCTCCTCAGGCCCAACCCCAAAGAACAGGGTTACGGAGCCACGTGATGGTTCCACAGGCCCAGGGTCAAGGACTTCTACCCACTCAGGTCGCACACCCGGGGCAGGAGGGGACTCAGGGGACAGGGACTGGGCTGCTGGGTGGAGATATGGCTTTTCCAGCCGTGTCAGGGAGGCCTTGGGAAAACAGAAGCCCCACCTGGAATAAATGTGGAATGTCACAGAATACCCCAGAATATCATGGCCAGAATGCCACAGTGTGTGGCTGAATGTCAAGGAATGTCGCAAAAATGCTCTGGAATGTCAAAGAATGTCACCGTGTACTGTGAATTCTTGTAAATGTCAAAAGATGTCCTAGAATGCTGTAGACTGTTGTAAATGTCATTGGTTGTCAGGGCCCACCATCCAGGGCCATCATAGGATGCTGTAGGTGGCTGTAAATGTCACAGGATGACTTAGGACGTCATCCTAGATGGTGGTGGGCTGTTTCGGAGTGTCACCGTCACAGGATGTCATGGAAACTTTGAGCCTACTGGAAAGAACTTTGGAGGTCACATGGGGTCACTTGCTCATTTTGCAGATGGAAAAACTGTGGCCCAGAGAGGAAACAGGCTCTGTCCAAGGACACCCCTGCGTAGCTGTTGGCCAAAGCAGATTGGAAATCTGGGTCTTTGGATTCCCAGGCTGAGGCAGCCTCCCCAGGTTCCAGGCTCAGGGGGACTAATTAACCCTGTGATGAGAACAGTGGTGCCCAGGGGGCATTGAGCAAACTTCCAGGCCTGGCTGGCACTAGTCCTGTGTCAGGATGCAGAATTAACTCCACACGTGGGGCTTTCTGGGCTGGAAAGAGAAATAATGAGTTATTTGCACTGAAATCAACAAGCTTTCCGCTGGAGCAGAGAGGGGTGGGTGTGTTGGGGGACCCCTCAGAGGCAGCTCCCAGTCCAACCTGTTGACAGCTGTTGGCAGAGGTCCAGGGTGTCGTCGGAGGCTGGGTGTGGGTGGGGACAGGAGAGAGACCCTGGAAGGGCGACATCTGAGATCACACTGGGCTTTGAAGCCAGGGGTCAGGCGAGCAGATGAGTATCCTTTGGCTGTGCCAGTGTGGTATCAGTTCGTGGTAAAAGCCTGGAGAACACTTTGCTATCTTAGCAGGTTCATGAGCAAGAGGCTCAGGCGCCAGAGCTAGATGACGCTGGCGGTGGCCTTGGACAGGTGACACCACCCATGACGAGCACACTTTGCTTCTCTCCTGCCCCCAAGTCTCTCTTGCTCTCTCCTGCCCTGCTGCAAAGGCCCCAGGGCCGGCTCCTTACCCTGGGGACTCCTGCCTGGGCCCCTTGACCAGGTCCTGTGACCCACCCTACCACCCCTGAGTCTGCCCTGGCAAGTATGGCCCTGAGCTCCTCCTGCCCCAAGGGAGGGGAGCAGGGGAAGCTGCTCACAGCCTCGAGATGCAGACCCCCTTCCTCGGGCTGCCGCCGCCACCTCTCCAGGAGCAGAGCCCAGAGCCAGCCCAGTGTGCTCCCTCCCGGAGGGGACAGCTGGCCAGCTTGCCAGGGGAAGGGCCTCCTGGCAGCCCCAGGGCTGGTCATGGCTGACCACTGTCACCGTTGTGTGGAGCTCAGACTTCATCCCCGGGGACCCGGGCTGGCAGCGGCTCAGGACACGAGACACCGGCCTCTCAGCAAAGGCTTCCTCCTTTCCGAGAGTTTGCTCCCTGCAGCTGTAAAAATAACAAGGTCCCAGCAGAGCGTGGTGGCAGAGCGGAGTTCAGGAAGGGCATAGAGAAGGAATGTGGGGGGAGCTCCAGCAGAGGCAGGCCGTGGAATTAGGGGCTCCCAGAGGGAGCAGTGGCCCTCCACAGCACAGGCAATGGTGGGCTCGGCCCCTCTCTCCTGTCCACCTTAACGAAGTCTTCCAGCAGGGCACGCACACGTGTGGATGGAGAAGCCGTGTCCGCACAGGGACATGTGTGCCCCGAGGTGTGTGTTCCTGTGGGTGTGTGCAGGGTTGCTTCAAGACTCAAGGGTGAATTAGTAATGATATGCAAATCACACACGAGCCACAGTCAGGAGTGAGAGGATAACGGAAGGAAGGGCCGGGTGCCGAGGGACCAGGTCCCTGCGTGTACGTGCCGGTGACATTCCTGCCCCACCCTCTCCCATTTGCCAGCCTGCTTCCCAGATCTGGTGTTGTGATGCATTAAGAACAGAGTAGAAGGGCAGTGGGAAGGAAAGGGAAGGAAACAGGAGAGGACGTGAGGTGAGAGCCTGAGATGCCCACAGAATACAGAGCTGGGGACCAGAAGGAGTGGGGAGAAGAGTGGCCAGGCAAGGGGTGTGGCAGGGGTGAGGCGTGAGGGGCTCAGCGCCGACCTTGAGAGCTTACCTTGCACCCTTCCTGAAATTCAGGCTGAGGCTGGGATCCGATTCAAGTTACTCATTGGTGGCAGTCTTTTGTGCTTTGGGAGGTGACTGTGGCTCAGCTGGACCAACTGGGGCCGCCTCCTGGAGTCCAGCCGACTTATCCAGGGGAGGCCAATGCTCCGGGGCATTCTGAGAGGTGGGGACAGTGTGTGCTCCAGGTCCTGGTGCCCGGCCTCCTCCCTGGGCCTGGGCTTCTGGGCCCCTCACTCCCGGGGCAGACAGGCCAGGGAGAGTTAGGAGCCCTGGGCATCTGGCCACTCAGAAGCGACGTGCTTTACAGTGTGTTAACTATTGTTCTCTTAATATTTTGTTATGAAATTTTGTTTTATTTTCCCAGAAAATAAATAAAAAGATGATTACAAAACTGCAACACATCGTAAAATCTAAATTCATTTCAAATGCAATGAATTGATGCAAAGCCTAATGACAGAGCCTAAATAATACATTTGGAAACTAATAATCTCGTGCAATATTCTACTTGCTCATTTGAAAGAAAATAATTATTTCATAATTTAAGCTAACTACATCCAGAATATTTATAATTTGCATATTAAAACAACTACACCAAAAAGAAATTTCTTATAGATAGAACAAACAGGGTATGTATAAATAAATGTGAACAAGTATTCAAAATAATTTTTCTTATATTGCACATGCAAAAAATAAAAAGAACCAAACTATGCACTCAGCACACTTTAAGACACCCCCCCAACAAAAATGTGGTTATTAATGTAATTCCTTTCATGTGTGGAATCCCCTAAAATTAATAATGTAGAAAATCTGAGGTAATTATCTGGATGTTCTGAAATAAAACATGTGTCCTCAAAAAAAAAAAAAAAAGAAATGATTTATTTTATTTTGTTTTGTTTTATTGTGTGTGGAACTGGGGGCTGAACTCAGGGGCTTCACACCAAGCTACATCTTCAACCCTTCTTATTTTTACTTTTTTTGAAACAGGGTCTAAGTTGCCCAGGCTGGGCTTGAACTTGCAATCCTCCTGCCTCAGCCTCCCAGGGTGCTGGGGTTATAGGCGTGCACCACCACAAGAGCCTTGAGGAAGGAACGCACAGCCTTGGAGAGACAAGGGAGGCTTTAATGAGAGAATAACCGAAGGATGGAGCCGGCGTTTAAAAAGATCACATGGGGTGTTGGGTGGTACGTGGGAGGGAGAACAAAGCAGAAGTGCAGGCAGCGAGGGCTCAGTGGCCGGTGGTCTTTGCTCGCTTTAAGAGCACAACCCCCCTCCTCTTCTCTACAAGGCCAGGCGACATCAGTGCTCACACTGTGTGGGTGAAACTGAGGCTGAGAGATGAGGTGCTTTTCTGAAGCCACCCAGTCCGAGGTGGCCACCGTGGAGCTGAACCCAGACCCTGTGATCTAAGCCTTTGTGCCTGGTCCCCAAGCTGGGGTGAAGCTCTTGGGCTCCGTGAACCCCATTTACCGCCAACGGCACTGCGATCCCAGCAGCTGACAGAGGAGCCAGCCGTCTGACCTGTAGTTTCTGGCCGTCTGGATTTTGCTGATTCCCAGGAGCTGACCTCATTCTCAACGTGGCCCTTGCGGTGTGGCCAGCGCTGTCCGCAGCTGACTTTATTGCACTGGTGCAGCCAACAGCACCGAGATGAACCCCTCTTCCTATGTGCCTGCCTGTGCTTGTGAACCCCTTGTTCTCGTGGGACATGTCACACTCCCCTGCCTGCACCCCTGGGGCTGGGAAGGCAGGGGTCTCACCTGCCAGTCAGCCCACCCAGCCCTAAAGAGACCTGTCCTAGCTGCAGGCGGACCTACAGCCGGCCACGTTATTCCCTGTCCCCGTACTCCCGGTCCTACCAGTCGCTGAGTTGGGTGTGCTCTGTGTCACCTGTGTCCCCCTTCCCATGGGGCCAGCTCCTAGCCCTTCCTTCCCCGCAGCTCACGTTTCTCAGGCGCCAGGCTGCTGTGGGCATGAGCCTATCCGAAATGCGACACGGCCATTTTTCTTAGCGTGTGTTGAGGCGTTTACATACTGAGAAGAGGCTGCGTTGCCGGTTCTATTTGTGCCATATATCACATCCGCTCGACACGCCTGTCACTTCCCCTGTGGCCTTGGTAGATGCAGAGGGGTTTTCCAAGGTGGTTGGGAAGCCCAGAGAGGTCATTACAGTCCCGTGGTCACTTCCACCCAATGGGAAGTGTGAGAGGAGCCCGTGGACAAAAGTCAGTCTGTCTGCTGTCCTTTAGAAGCACAATGCCCAGTTCCTCTCACCTCTATACAGTTCCCTAGAGAGTCCCCAGACTCCACTGCCATCTACTGAGTCCCATGTCACACCTCCCCCTGGCCTTTCCTCATTTCTCTTTCCTCCGCTTGTGACGGAGCTCCCTGGTCCCTGGTCCTCATCTCGGACTCACCTTTGGCAGGAATCCGCTCTGAGACATGGAGGGGCTGAGTCTGCGAAGCCGCAGCCCGGTAACGAAGTTAGCCAGTGCTGTCCAGAGGCGGACAGCTGCCAGACCTGCAGCAACGGGGATGATGACGCTGGCCGGGCCTCCAGTTGTGACGGCCACCTGCTCCTGGGAAGCAAGCTGCACCTCAGGGGCCCGCCCTCTCCCGCACCCCCTGGAGGGGAACTGAACTGGGAGGGCAGGGTCTGTCGCCTACCTGCACACATCACAGAAGGATTGCTCCTCCAGGCGACAGCTCATTCAATCGCCAGGAAGAGAGGCCTGGAACTAGAAGGAGACTATTGTGGTTTAAATCTAAAATCTCCCCCAAATTCCCACGCGCTGGAGGGTGACTGGGTGACAGGGGGACCGTACTCATCAGTGGCTTCATCCACAAATGAACCCTTAGCTGAGAGAGCTGTTAGGAACCGGGGCCTGGCTGGAAGAGGCCGACCTTGGGTGCAATGGGCAGGGTGTGTCTACCTCCCCAGGGCTCCCTTCGTTCTCTGCTTCCTGCAGGCTTTTGTCCACCGCACCCCTCTGCTGTCTGCTTCGGCTTGGGAGCAGCCAACCAGGGACTGAAGCTGTGAACTGAGACCTCTCCAAGTTGTGAGTGTCAAGAGTTTTGTGCCAGCAACGGGACAGTTACTAATACAGAGGCCAAGGACAGTCGTCCGTGTGTCCCCTGGGAAAAATGGCCAAAACATTGCCTGACACAGCGAGTTCAGTGTCATTGGTCTTTTCTTTAAATAAGAGCTTGTATTTACTTTTTGTATTTTTGAACTGAAGTTATCTTTTTAAAGTTGTTTTAACAGAAAGGAGACATTATCTTTAATCCTAAGAAAGCTCCTTTGATTAAACACACACACACACACACGCACACGCACACACGCACACACTCCAAAATCTCTCAGGAAAATAAGTGGAAAAATGAACCCAAAATCTGAAAAAAAAATCATAGTCAAATAAAGACAAATGACCAATAAAGAATGCAAGATTATTATATTTTTTTCCCTAGTAAGTAGAAACAACTGCAAAGTAAAATAATAAAACAGTAGGTTTCACATATCAGACTGGCACAGATTTTAAAATGTCAGTACCTCACCCAGTAACCAACTGCTATGTGTCCCCCCCACCCCGATACATTCATTCTTCCACAGTGACAGAGTTTCACGAGGCACGGGGACGCTCAGATCATAGCTGTGTTTTCCAGGCTTCTTTGCAGTAAGTCTGGGCGCATGACTCAGCTCTGGCAGCAGGAACCTGCCGGAGTGATGTGTTTTAGTTCCATTCATGCTACTTGGTGTTTTGTCCTGGAATTCAGCAAGTCATGGGGAGCTGAACAAAGGGGCAGTTTACAAAGGTATGACCAGCGGACAGTGGAGAGAGCACGCTGGCCCTTTCCCCTGGGAGGTGACCGTCAGCTCCGTGGACTTCCCTGAGTGACAGGAGTGTTTTGTTTCTCATGAGATGTCTATTGGACCATACAACACACTGTGTATGCAAGGGAGGTGACTTGCGGTCTCTAGAGAGTTTAGGCTAAGGCGATGGCTCAGAAAAAGTCCAACCAAGGGATTAGAGAGCTGGGACTCTGAGCCACAGGATGTGAGGGACAGAATGTGGGGTAAAGGTGGAGTTCAACCACCTGGCCAATGAGTTCATGGATCACACTTATGTGATGAAACTCGAGTAAAAATCTGGACGCTGTAACTTAGGTGAGCTTTCCTGGGTGGCAATGCCATATGTATTGTCATGCACCATTGTGTATTACAGGAGGGTAACAGGTCCCTGGATTCCTTGGAAGCTTGGTGTTTGGGACCCTCCCAAGCCTTGCTTATGTGTCTCTTTCCTTATCTGGTTCTTATTGGTTTCTTCTTCCTCCTCGCCTCCCCAACTCCCTCCCCTCCTTTCCCCCGCCAACCCTAACCCTAACCCCTCCTCCTCTTTCTCCTCCTCCTCCTTTCCCTCCTCCTCCTCCTCCTCCTCTTTCTTCTTTTTAAACTGAGAAGTGAACCTAGGGTCTTCACACTGAACTACATCTGTCACCTTTCTATTTTAATTTTTATTTTGAGACAGAATCTCGCTAAATCACTAAGTTGCCCAGGCTGAGCTCAAACTTGAGGCTCTCTTGCCTCAGCCTCCCAGAGTGCCAAGATTTTCTTCTTGCAGATCTTACATATAATGCTGTCCTGAATCCTCTGAGATGTTCTAGAATGACTGAATCTGAGGAAATAATGGAAATCCCCACACTTTTAGCCAGCTGGTCACATGACAGGGTGCCTAGGGGAACCTAAAACTTGCAGCAGGTGTCTGAAATGAGCCTGGTTCTGCAGGACAGTCTGTGTTCTGAACCTGTGAAGTTGAGCCAAACTCTGAGCCATCGGATCAGAAGTCACCAGGTTCAGGAAAAGTAATAAGTGATGGTGCGGTTCCCCTAGACTGGCAATGGTGCAGGAGCAGGAGGCCAGCGTGGAGAAGACCATCAGACAGGAGGTGCAGACTTCAATAAGGGACATGGACAATGCCCAGAGAGGAGAAAGTGGAAGATGAGACTTTGATCTCTTTCCCTGACCCTCTGGTCTCTTACCCATCAGCCAAACTACAATGAAAGCCAGGGGAAGGAGACCTATAGAACCAGATCCCCAGGAGCAAAGCCCCAAATGGCTCCAACTGTCACCCACCTTTCTGTCCAGATCCTTCCTCCTAGGAAGGGACCAGGACTCCTCTGGAATGAAAGCCCGCAAGGGAAAATGAAGAAGGGACACAGTGACTCTTCTGGGGTTTAATGGCTTGCTTTGGGGAACAGGGCTTCTAGTTTCTATGAGCTGCCTAGGAAAAGAGGAATTCTAATTTCTACATCTCACTTTGGGGGAGGGACAGGAGAGGTTAGAGATAGGAGGACAGAAAAAGGTTAGAGAGAATTTGCTTCTGAGACTTTCCAATGTCACTTAGTGCAGCTGGGTGGGCACATACGTAACCCCAGCACTCAGGAGGATGAGGCAGGTTCCATGAGTTTGAGGCCAGCCTGGTTTATATAACGAGTTCAAAGCCAGCCTGAACTACACAGCAAGACCTGGTCTCAAACAAACAAACAAACAAACAAAAAAATCAAACCAAGCCAAAAAACAACCCCCCAAAAAAAGCTAAACTTTGCTGTATGGTTTTCTGAGCCCCAACAGGGTTGCTTCAATTATATCAATGTTCAAGAGAAAAAGACAGAAATACATATACCAAAATAGAAACCATGATTGTGTTTAGATTATCAGCAACACTCCTCCCCTCTTGTTTCTACCCTTTTTTTTCTTCTTGGTGTCCTATAACAGCCACATATTATTTTTAAAACAAGAAAAACGTGTGTTACTGTTCCCAGAACACTGGGGTCACATCTCACAGTGACAAAGAATGAAACCTTGGATGAAGGAGCTAGGGTGCAAACAAGTTTACTTAAAAGATATAAAGTCAAGAAAACAAAAGAAAGGCCAGGAAGTAACGCTCCTTCTAGCCAGGAGGGCATCCCGAGTAGGATATCCAAGAAGCCTCTTTGGGAGTTTTTAAAGGATCCAGAAAGGAGCTCTGGGTGATGTGTAAGCGATCTGATCCCTGCTGCCTAGGAGACTGCGTACATCTTAGGGCCCGATCTATGCAGTGACTTGAGTCAGAGGCCCGCCCTGGTCACACTCTGGGGAGGTCCCAGGCACCCAAAAGATGCTGCTATAGGATCCCTAGAGGGTTGCGATCAGCAGATTGCATTCTGGGTTACTGTCCCTACTGCCGAATGAGATCCTGACTCTTGTCTCACTCATTCCTGCTACATAGCTAAAAACTATCCGTGAACAAATACCTACAAACCAGCAAAACTCTGTCCACCAGAACTTAATGAATGCCCATGAGTCTTAGTGGTCTGTGTGGGCTTCCATGGCAGAGCACTGAAGATTGTGTAAACTGAACAGCAGACACTTCTATCTCACCATTCTAGAGATGGGGCCAATATGAAGACACCCACAGGCTGACTGTCAGGTGGCAGCCACTTCCTGGTCCATGGTGGCAGCATCTTGTGTTTTCTTACACGGTGGAAGGAATGAGGTGCTCTTTCAGGGGCGCTAATCCCACCCATGAGGGCTCTATGCTCCTTACCTAATCATCTGCCAAAAATTCTGCTTCCTTTCTTTTTTCTTTTCTTTTTTACCCAAATTTTAATTTTTATTCACACATATTTGCAGTACATAATGATTACATTCCTTGTGGGGAGTTGGTCCATGTACACAACGCAACACATCTTATTTAATTCTTGTTAAGTCCCCTTCCCCTCCCTTTCCCCCTCCCCCATCTCTTGGTTCCCCTTCCTTTTGTGGAAGATCTCTCAGGACCTTATCATCTATCTTTTATTTTGTTCTTGAATTGTTTATGCTTTGGGTTTCCTATATAAGAGAAACTGTGGTATTTAAATTCCTGTGTCTGATTTATTTCACTTAATGTTATGGCCCCAAGGTGCATCCATTTTTCTACAAATGACTCAAAGTTATCCATCTT
>RJWM01029726.1:0-24144 GCA_004363535.1 Dasyprocta punctata | reverse complement strand
CTGTCTCTCACTGGTAACCATTTCTTCACTCTGTTTTCAGTGTTACACATTCTAAGTGAAATTTAGCAAACATGTTGTAACTATATATTTTTGAACAGAGTTTTTAAAAAAGAATTGCAAAATTTTATACTTAGTGCCAATAGTACATGTGTAAATTATTTGTTGGGGTCTAATAGTGGCAACACTTCTAATGGAAGCATACTTGGCAGTAGACCATGTCTGTGAATCCGAGGGGGTGCACAATGCTGTCATCCTTTACTGTGTCTTTGCAGTACTTTGAGCTGTTTGCTTTTCTTTTTAAAGTAATTTTTTTTTTTTTTTTTTTTTTTTTTTTGTGGTACTGGGGATTGAACTCACAACCTCGTGCCTGCCAGGGCAGGCGCTTAAGCCACTGAGCCAAACTCCCAGCTTTTTAAAGTAATTTTATTGGTACTTTTGATATACATGATGATCATATTCATCTTACGGACTTTGTTCCTGTACATAATATATTTTAATTCCTCTTTTTTTTTTCTTTGAGCTATTAACATGTGTTGTTTCATCTCCCATGAAATACAGGCCTTCTTGTAACATCTTTGTAATTGAACCATCTGGTTTAATCACTGTTTTTCAGATTTATTGTTACATTTTCTGCATCGATGATAGTGTCTTTCTGGATGATGTTTGTCTTGGCTTCCGGGTGAAGTGGAAACCTGTAGACATGATATTAGGCCCCTGGAATCAGCTCACGTCAGACTTTCAGTGCTTTCCTCTGGTTAATTACCTGCTAGATGTGGATGTTGGAGGCCGTGGTTTTAGGTAGAAATGACAATGGTAGTCAAGCAGGATCTCCTTTTATGGGTCTGGGTATCAGATTTGCCTCTGCTTTGCCTCTTGACAAGGTCAACCACTCCAAAAATTGCACAACTAGGTCCAGGGATTTTCAGAACTGACACTTTCCCTAACACAAGTGTTCTCCAGTTGTGGTCTTTGGACCCAGCCATATCAGCATCAGCTCAGAACCACATCTGTAGTTAGAAATACAGAGTCTCAGTCCCCTCGTTAAACCAACTGAACCGGAACCCACTTTGGAGTGGGCCCAGCAATCTATGCAGCCAGTCCTGTGGGTGATAGCATTGTGCACTCAAGCTTGATGACCCATGCAGGAACACAGAACCCAAACTTACATTCTCACTGCTGGCTCCTTTTTTGATGGCTGTGTAATACAGAAAACACAATTTTGAACTTTAGAGGAAAGTACCCCTAAATCTACCTCTACTCCCACACCTCATGTAAATCAGTTTTGATCATTTCTACTTTTAGATGTATTAGTAGTTCTCCTCAATCCCAAAATGTATTCTTTATGAATCATCTGAAAGGAGTATTTATTGTTACCTTTCCTGAAAGATGAGTGTTTATTTATGCTTTTCTTCCCATTCCTTTACTTTCTCTTCATCATTTATGCTTTTCATTTTATGGTTGTTTCAGAGATTTCCTTTATATCTTTAGTTTCCTGAGTCTTCACCCACTGAAATAGTCTTATAGAAAGTAGAGAAACTGACATCCACTTCTCTCCCTTTTTCTCCACCCTCTTTTCCTTCCTCTTCTCTTTCAGATAAACCACTAACTTTTTTTTTTTTTTTGGCACCGGGGATCGAACTCAACCTTGTGCCTGCCAAGCTGGCACTTAAACCACTGAGCCAAACTCCTGGCCCTAGTTTTTTGAGACAGGGTCATACTATGTAGTTTAGGCTGACCTTGTGCTCACGTTGTAGCCCAAGTCAGCCTCAAACTCACAACGCTTCTCCTACCTCAGCCTCCCAAGTGCTGGGTTTAAAGGTATGTGCTACCACGCCTGCCTAAACCACTAACTTTAGATTACTAACATTTTTCTTACACTGCAATGGATTATATGATATGTTGTTTATATGCTGCTTCTAGAAATTGGAAGTAGCATTTGAAATAGGATGATTATATTAATATTCACTACTGAATAAAAGGACAAGATTGCTCTTTGACTAATGCCTCCCCCACCTATATGCATCCTCCTCTTTGATTGCCTGCCTGGACTTGGTCGGCAGCTTTTTAGATTGCACTGTGATAGAGCATAAAGTGTTTTTCCACAGATGTAAAGTAAAAATATGCCAAATGGGTTTGGGAAATACTGGCGTGCACTGAAACACATGACTGCGAGACTCTTTGCAGCCTTTAGTTTCTGATGAGACTTGTTGACCTTCAAGAGAAAGATTGATACATAGCATTTCTCAAACTTACTGGGCTATGAACCTGTTTTTCACATGACACCTCACAGAACACATCTGGCATGAAACGTATCTTGGAAAAATGTTACCCTGTGGCTTCAGTAGGTTATTGGATTCAGTTGAGCTTATTTCCATGTAGATTCAGTATCCAGTCTACTACCTAACTTGTCTGGTTCAAAGATCAGCTTTAGTAAAGCACTGTGTGAGGTTCTTGCCCTGACTTGTTAGACACAAGGAAGAACTTTTCTCAGCTACCTTATTAGCTCCTAGGAGCCCTAGATATATGGTCCGTAATGTAGTATAGGGCTGCCCCACATCTGCTACTGTCACCAAGTGTGTGTTCCCTCACTGTCTTTTACCAGATCAAATGACTGTGTTTTACTTGTTTCAAAAATGTTTGATTTTTTTGTATGTTTTCCCCAAATTATTGTAGAAGGATTGAACTTAATCAGCCTAAACCTCTAAAGATATTTTTTTCTGAGAAGCAGGGCCATCTAGTAATACGAATGGATTCTAATAATAATAGGATTGGATTTTAATAAGAAAAATCCCTGAAAATGTATTTCCAGTGTTTGTGGGAGGGTAGTGGTGGGTACTGGGGATTGAACCCAGGATATCTACACTGAACTATATCTCTAGCCCATTTTAATCTTGAGAGATGTCTCACTGAGACACTAAGTTGCCAAGACTCCTCACCTTGCTATCTTCCTGCTTCAGCCTCCCAGAGTGCTTGTATTACATTCCCAATTTCAAAGATTCAGGACTTACTATGTGAATTCTTATCCAAATAAAAGTTGTTCCCCCACCACCACCACCAAACAGAACAGTTTTTGGAATACTTTAATATAATGTGACAATTAATTTCAATCTGATTTCTCAAGAATAAAATATGCTTATTATGTTTGTGGAGTGTTTGGAATCAAACCTTGGGTCTTATACATGCTAGGCAAGCAGTTTACCACTGAGTCACATCCCCAGCCAGACATAGTAAATGGACCCCAGAGTAAATGGTTAACAGAAACATTTATTAGTAATTTTTAAAAAAGTATTTATCGGTAAATTTTTGGTGGAATGCAAATTCTCATCCATTTACCCTGCAAATTTGGTGGTTCTTCCTGTCCTACCCACAACCCCTTCTCATGAGTGTGTAACTTGTCAGCTAGAAGGAAGCAAGTTTGTATTTACTTTTCTGGAAGTTATCCTCAATTGAGCCACCTCTGAGATGCTCTATCATAGTCACCTTCCTCATTTCTGGGACAAATATTTGACACAGGCAGCTTTATTTTGGTTCCCAGTTTCAGTTCAAGCTCAGCCAGCTCAAAGGCAGCAATGGCATGGTGGAAGGGCCTGGAACAGGAAAGCAGCTCACCCAAAGGCAGAAACAGGAGGGCAGTAGGGGATAGCAGAGGAAAATCTGCTCGTATCACGGTGACCAGGAAGCAGAAAGCAAGAGAGGAGCGGAGCTGCGGAGGGCAATACACTCTGCAGGTCATGCCCCAGTGACTGACTTCTTCTGACCAAATCCTGCTTCCTAACAGCAAATCAGCTGTATGGCGTCCAGGAGTCAATCACCTTCCAAAGCCCCTGTCTGTGAATGTGTGAGGCCTTCAGGGCAAGTCCTTGAACCAAACCATAACACTGTTTTGCGAGAATAACCACCCCACCCTAGAACCTGACATCATAAAATGAGACTGGGCCTTGTGAATTAACTCAGAAAGGGACACTTAAAAGCCATGCAAGATGTTTTTAACCTAAAATTAGCATTTCTAGTTTCCTTTGACTAAACCAAATATTATATAATCATTCATTCCAACCCTCAGGAACCAATCACTGCATACCCACACTGGTCTCTGCACTGTGCCGCAAACAGAACAGAATGTAAATAGGGGCTGGGTGTGATCCCTCCCCTTAAATGCCCTCTCTTTATTTGGGGAACTTGGAGATGTACATAAACACATAGCGGGTAAAGCATAGGCATGCCCAGTAATAGAACCATGAGTGCAATTCTTTCAGAGTTTGATGAATAAAAATAATAATGTTTAGATTATTTTGGCAGAAATTTTGTTATTATCCAGTCATATCACCTAATGATGAATCCTAACTGGTAGATTCTGGGAGAATATTATGAAACATAAGAGAGAATTTTTTGCCCATGAAAACTTAGGAGATAAGCTGTGAATACCAAAACTTTGGTAATAATAGAAGAGTAACCATTACAAGACAAAAGATAAACAAGCTGTGTTAAAGCAGAATGTGAATGGATTTACATTTCCCAAATCCCTCCCTACTGGCATCCATAGAGCTTTTTCAAGAAATGAGAATGTGGCCAGTGTGTGATAATGAAAGTATGGAACAGAACAGCCACAGTGAGACTGGAGAAGAAAGAAAGGTCCAGGGTCTCAGGAGCAGCATCACTGAGTAAGGAAGAGATCTGGGGGCAGTGGTTTTGAGCACATGCTGAAAGGGGAAAAGCAAGCACTATATAATAATTGTTGAGTTTCTGCTCTGTACCCAAACAACTTTGGACTTGAGTTCCAGGCCTCCTATTTGACTTATTTTAAAAACTTGGATGAGTTTATTAACCTCCCCAAGCCTCAATTTTCTTCCTGAGAATAGTAATAATGGAAATATTTCTTACTGGGAATAGCAGTGATAGAATTTGTTGGATCATGGAGATAAAATGGAATTCTGTGCACGAAGTGCTCAGGACAGAGTTATTACACATTAGGTGCTTGGTCTATGCTGGTTGCTCATCATTGCCTTCCTTTTTACTACTATCTCTACAGCCTCTTCCCTGATCTGTAAAGGGGAAAATAATACCTCCACATAGACTTTCTGGGGAGGATTATAAATGAGATAAAGCATGAATAATAGTGTGCTGCAGCTTACAGTTGCGTGGCTTATACATTCTGCATTTCCAGGTAGGCATCACTCCCCTACATTGTCATCGCAAATCTGTGTAAATATTACTACATTTTCTTGAGGAAGGATTAATTCTATCTACTTTGCATGAAGTCATGCATTAACAGTGGGCTGTCAAACGGTAAGGGCATCATAAATACCTAGCACTGTTACTGCTGCCATTGCCACTGCTAATTGTGTTTCCTGTTCCTAGAAAGCCTTCATTTTGCCTTGAGAGGAAAAAGTTCTCTGGACTAGTCAGCAGGGATACTCTGGATGTGTTATTCCATTTTATGTTTTTAAAAACTGTAAGATACATATTATGTTTTCCATCTCATGGAAGAAAATGGTCTGCTCCTTGCTGAAAGTCCTGTGACCCTTGAGTGATAAATTTGGAAAGGAAACTAAGATCTGTCTGTTTTCTGTTAACACATACAGCCTGCTCTGAAGAAATGTCCATCCTGTTTTCAGTGACAGGGAGAACTGACTCAAACAAAGACCATAGGAGAGGATTATGGTCAAATGAATATGTACAAGTGACACCCTTATCACCTAAGTACGCTGCTAAGGAATTCCTCGTTATAGGGACAGATAGTGATCACAAGGTAGTCTTTCCTAAATGAAGAAGCGTAGGATTTTAAGAAGCTCACTGATGTTTTATCTCTCTGCTAATGTTTTCTTTTTATTCCACATCCAGAAATATTCTTGGCCTCTGAGTAAATTACATTTTCATAGCAATGCGGAGGATTAAACTCCCACAGATGTTAATGGAAGCCATGTAGCTATGCGGCACTTTCACAATGTACCACTTAATGTCTGAACCTTTTAATCATGCTAGAATTATTTTTTTCTAGCAAATGAACACAAATCTATTTTGGTACTAACAAAAGAAACAAGCATATATTCTGTGGCACTCTGCTCTTGGAATATATACTGATTCTGTCTTTGGAAATTCTCCATGTATCTGTAAAAGAGCTTCCCTAGACTTGATGGTTTTCAGACTCAAATACTGCTCCCACTTATTCAGAGACAAACATACAAACAAACTAAACCTTCAAATAATTCAGAAATGATTTTGCATTAAACTTATATGGACAAAAGATATTCCAGGAAGAGTTCAGCTAACAAGTCTATACAGTGGTACCTCAATTCACGAATGCTTTTTTGTTTGCAAAGAATTTGGTTGGCAAACAGAAGCATTTGACAAAATTTTGTTCTTGTTTACAAACTCTGCAATGGACGACAAACACAAACAAGGCCATCTTTTCCAAAATTGTAGAACAAATTAAGTTTGTAAACCAAGGTATCACTCTAATGTGAATTTATTTCAAAATATTGTAGCATAAAGAGTTTATTGAAAGATGGGGAATTTCCAGCCTTGAGTCTTCTCCTTTATAATACCATCAGGTAGACAGAACTGGAGTGGCAATGGATTCCATGAGGACTGATAATGCACAAAATACACACCCTGTCTTTCCATCATTTGGCCCATGTTGACATGTCATGGGTGTGTTCTGATACCACAGACATTACAAAACAATAGTTCTGAAAGAATCTATATACTAACCAACTTGAGAAGATATTTTATTTATTGCATACTTTTCTTTAGAAGAGTGTCAGTTCTTTAATTGTGTTTCTGGAGCACCAGCAGAAGAAGAAACTGAAAATTTGTGAGAAATGCACATTCTGCTAAAGACATGGCTCAGTAGTAGATCCTCTGCCTATCATGTGTAAGGCCTTGAGTTCAACCGCCAGGGCCCCCAAAATGCATATTCTTAGGCCCCAGTTAGTACCTATTATTACAGAAGCTCTATGGGTAGGCCCAGCAATCTGTGTTTTAAAATACCCTCCTGGTGATGCACATCCATACTTGAGAACTGCTTGTCTAAGTATGGGCTAAAAAAATTAATCTGAGTACAGTTGTCTATTCCTTCCGGATGGGCAGAGGTTGTTCTGGCATTCCGTACAGATGAAGACTTGAGGCTAACTGTTCATAGCAGCAGCAGTCTGAACATTTTTAAACTACAGGGCTGGACAAAATGGCCTATGGAAAGTCAAGGATAAAATCAAGTGATGGGCTTAAATTCAGTGATATTTTGTTGGCCAATTGTGTACAACCTGATTTTAGTTAACACATCATTCCAAAAACATATATTTCTTCAGTAGCACTCGTTATGGTGAGTAAGAATAATGGTTAACCCATGTCTACACCAATGAGAAGGCAGGCACACTGTGCTGTATTCATTTGCAATGCGACCTAGTGCATGTCTAATGGACGTGGGGCTGTTGAGCTGAGTGGGTCTGGGGAGCTGGTCGTGTGCCAATCATGAGATCACAGAGATGCCCCTGAGAGTGAAGTGGAAACAGGCAATGTAGACAAAGCAGGGACAAACCAAAGAGTTGGTAGGGTCAGAGGGAAAGCCCAGAATTTCATATGGAAAATATCCAGTGAGGACCTGGGGAGGAAATGCTGCACTGGGAAGTAGGAATCTGGGACTAGAAAAAGAAAGGAAATGGTGGGAAAATGTGATGTTTGGAGGAAAACAAAAGGGTTGTGTACCAAGAAGAGTATTTAGATTGTAAGATCTGGCAAGAATAGAGGGTTCAGAAGTCAGAATGGAGCAAAATGTGGGAGGCGAGTAAATGGGAGAGATAGCATACAGTGGGAGATGACCTAAAAAGCATGGGAAGGAGGAGGTAGTGATGAACATTTGATGTTTTATTTGGTCAGATAGACTTCAGGACTTTAAAGTTCATTGTGGTCTTAGTCTTTCATCATCAAAGGGAGGAGAGTCCAATTCACATCATTAAACCATCTTTCAGCATCCCCACAGCTACCCGCCATCTTCTCAGAGAACCTCAGCTGCAGATTTTGGTCAAATGGTTCTTCAGTTGTAAGGCTTTCTTTCCACGATAGGCACTGAACAGCAATTCCTTTCTGCAGTCTGGAAAGGAGGAGACTGGGGCAGAGGCCCAGGGGTCAGCTCTCCATTCAGCTGTCACAGTTCATTTACCTGACCATAAAGAAACTCTGACAGCAGAACAGTATAAGGAAGGACTCCTTTCCCTTGACGCTGGCTACTTTTCTCACTGAGTCCTGGCCCTGAGCCTAAGCTCTGGAGTCAGAGGCTGTATTAGTATCAGTAGATATGAAACTATGCATTCACAATTGCTTCCAGCAACATACATTCTTAACTTCTTTGTTTATAAACCATTGACACTTTTCCCTCAAAATTCACACTGACTTAAGAAGATATAGGCAAGCACAAAACAAAAACAACAACATGAAAATCTCTCCAAATTCCAACAAAACAGAAATAGCTTCTTATTACCATTTTGGTACTGTGCATTCCTATGTATTTGTATAGCCATGTGTCACTTAATGAGAGGCCTATGTTCTAAGGGATGCGTCACAAGGCAATTTCATCTTTGTGCAACCATCACAGAGTCCTCACACAAACTAAGATGGCTAGGCTGTCACTACTCAATTGAATCTCATGGGACCACTGACGTATACGGGTTTCACCGTTAACCAGGACATCATTATACAGCACACAACTGCATGTGTTTGTGTCTGACCAGAAGGAAACACATTCTTTCAGGGTAAACGCTTTCACTGGCTAATGTGCTCATTTCCAGGCCATGTACTCCAGAGAGTGATCTGTTATTGTGCTTTCCTGGGAGAGCTATGCATGATGAGAAAATGAGATCTGGGTTTCATCTGCTTCCATGCATCCTTGCATTTCAAGCTTCTCTCCTTGTCTTTTGCATCTCCCTGTCACCTGTCCAACTCTCACCCAGGCCAAGTGCAGCGGTGGTTACCCCAGGACCCCCAGCCAATGCCTCTCTTCCATTTTAACTTCACCTTTTGCGAGAGTAGACTTCATCACCGTCTTCATTCCTTAACCTGCCCCAATGTGACTTTTACCTGCTCCCTGCCAGTAGGCTTTCCTCCCCTGAAAACTGTGTTACAAAATACTCTCAGGGATATTCCAGTGATCATCAACCTTCAAAACCAAAATGTGGCTGCCATTTGCAGATTATTGCTTCTTAAAATTCTTGCCTTGTTGCTTCTGACCCAGCTTGGGCTTGTGGTCCATCTCTGCCACCTAGAGGTAGCTATGCAACTGTGAACAAAGGTCTAGACTTCTCTGAGCTTTGTTTGCCTCCCTTGTACATTGGGCATAATAGTATAGTGTACCCAGTGGGGTGTTAAAAGTATTAAATGAATTAAAATGTTCCCATTTCTTAGACTGTTATCTCAAGACATGATAATGACAATGTGGCTAATGTCTCCTCATACTTGCTTATTTCCTGCAGTTCAGATTTTAATCAGGACTGATGGGCTCATTAAATTTCTGGTCTCTCCATCTCCAGTTGCCTGCGTCTAAGCTTGAAGAACTGTCTTGCTCGCTGGTATCTGAAATGCTTCATACTTTGCCTTTATTGGCCATTCTATAGCTGTTCACCATAAAGACTGGAAGCCAGGTGTGGGTCAACTTGCTTCACTCACTCCACCCAACAGCTGAAGTGATCCAGGCCAGGCTGGTCTCATTCACAAGGGGCATAATTTTGTAGATTGTCTAGAACAGAACAGTTTCAAGTTAAGTGCTAAGAAGGGTGGGGGTAGAGGGGAGAAAGAAAAAAAAATTCCTTCCATGATGCAGAAATTGTTTCCTTGTAGTTTTTTGTGGCCTGCAGTAGGATTATTCCTTTCAGAACACAGCTTTTTTCCTTTAGTTGCTGAATGGGTGAATGTGAAGAGGACAAGTCTAACTTGAAGACTTGTTTGTAACTATCACTGCCCCTAATACCCATACTTCGTTCTCACTCCCAGCCTCCCAGAGACCCCTACTGCAGACTCGAAGGATATCCTGGCCCTTGAACACTGCTTTTTCCTTAGCATCCTTGAACGCAGGCACACTATTCCTAAAGTCCCATTTTCTCAAAGGGCATACATTTTCATAGCTGACTAATTCCCAGAACCTTATCTTTAGCAAAAGTTACAAATATCTGCTTGAAACTGACTCTGATAACAAGTACTTAATGCCAGGAAAGACCAGCATTTCAAACCCCTGAAATCCGATGAAAGCTGTAGACTTGCCCTCCACTCCAGATATCCTATATCCCCTATAGACATGGACTTTTTTGGAGGTTCATGAATTTCTTGATTTGGTCTGTAGAGTGCAATGAATTAAAATCTCAAGATCAGAGGATTGTTTCTATATTCGTAGAATCTAGATTTATTTACCTCTAGAAGAAGACTGTCCTTGGCTCCTGTTCTCAACTTTAGGATAAAGCATTTCCCATTTTTCTTGGTTATGCTAGATGAAGATTTTACTGTATCATCAAGTAATTCTGACATCCATCTCTTTACATTAAAAAACTTGTTGTAAAATTATCAGAGTCTATGGCTTTCCTTCATATCTCCTAGTGACTTCAGACAAATTAGAAATCTGCCAAGGAAATATGGCCGGGGCTTTCCAATTTTGCTGTACAGTTCTTGTTTTGGCTACATTTTCATCCATCTTGAACTTTTCGAACTTGCACACGTCTAATAAGCAAAAGAGATGAGAAAAAATGAAAGCAAGGAGTGAAAGGTTTAACTATGATATTAAGTATTTTATGGAGTACAAGAAAGATGAAGATTGTCATGCATTCTGGGTGCTATAAATGTAGATTTTTTAATCAAGGGAAACATTTTTCATAGAAGTACATTTTCAAATTAAATTACAACAAAGATTGTTATTTAATGCAGCCAAACTATAAATATGTGAAAGCCATGTTAATTGTCTTCTGTTGGTAAAAATCTTCATTAGGTGACAAAGAACAGTATAATTAGTGCAACATATCCAAGACTGCAAATATTGTGTTAGAGCTATGAATGCTACCAAAAAATTACCTTAATTGCCATTACCTCAGGTTTTCTTCTTAACCTTTCATAATTTAGTGTTAATGTCTCCCCATTGAAAATCCTGTAAGCCCTTTCCTAAGAAATAAAACATAAGTAAGCAATACATATATACATCACTAGTAGACAGTTAATGAAAATGAATAATATAGTTAGAAATTAAATATTATCCAATATTATCCAGACTGTGTATAATTTGGTTGGCCCTTTCTGCAGAATAGAAAAGACATTTACTTTAAAATCAGTATAGGGATTTGAGGATTTCACATGTCCCATTTTAATGTTCTTGATCATAATAAAAAGGCACAAGGACCTTTTTTTAAAAAATTCTATAAAGTTGTATTTTATGCTTCAATTCCTGGAAAGGATACATATGCATTGATACATTTTAATAGATCCTGCTAAATTAGCCTAAAATTCACTTAATATTATAACACTGTAATAGTGTGTTTTATTCCTATTTCTATTAATCCTCCCAAAAGATCCATTCCTTCTGTGCTGTAATCACTTTTCACAGCCCAGCGATCTGACACTATCTTAAAGCCTTGATTCTGGGAATGGTCACAATTAAACTATATCACAGACTCCCAAGAGACAGCCCACAGCCTCAGCCTCAGGTTTGCCCAGGAGGCAGTCATTCGAAATATACTGGTGCTTTGTTCAGTATGATTTGGAATTTAGATTTGGAAGCTTTTGATATATATTTATTTTTGGCCTTTCCCGCATGGTCTGTCTATGTTTTTTTTTCTTTCCCCCTCGGCAGCTACTGCCAAGCCAATGTAGCAGTACTGACAGTTGCCACTTCAATACAGCCTTGCCATTTGCCTGCTGTGCCCCTCCATGTGTCCCTCTAGCTGGGCCAACTATGAGATGACTACAAAGGGTGACGCCCGGCAGATAGTAGTAAATGTTCGAAAAGTTAGACAGATACGTGTGACTGGTAATAACTCGAGACCAGTGGAGCTAGCGCCTCTGTTTCCAGCCCCGGTGAAACTCACACTTGCATTAGGTGAATGTGAGCTTGATTTAAGGTGAGAGTCTAAAGGGAATCTTGCCCCATTTTTTTCCCTCTGTGTTATATTCAGATATTTTGCATATAGTTATGCTCCATATGTTTTTCAACAGGAAGGGAAATGTTCTGAATAAAGCCTGAAATTACTCCTTTATGGTTTCTCGATTTAGAAACTGAACATTAAGGAAACATGCCCATTTCCCTGTGTTTGTAATGACGGAGAAATGAGGATATCTTAATTAGTTTTAATCATAGGAGCATGGTAACTTGCTGATGTCCATTTATGCTGAGCTTAGCACAATAGAAAATGGGCTTGAAGTATAGCAAAAAGAAATTAAATTAACCACATGAATACATTTCCTGCTATTGTGAGTTGCTCAAATAAATTTCTGAAAGACTATCTCAGTAGTTTAACTACCTGAGACAAAGGGAAAGATGCACCAATTTCTTTCTATTTTACCTTTAAGATGGTTTCTGTACAGTGGTAGGGTGCATTTAATATTCATTTCTGAATCAGGCCTTTTATCCTAATCCATCTAATCTACTTGTAATAAACTAATATGACTTAGTTTAAAATTTGAGCTCCTCATTTTTTTAAACAACCTGAAAAACAGTAATTTAGTTCATTTGGTATTAAACTCTAGGACAAGATGATATGCTTATTGAAATGATGGATCTGTCTGGGTTCCCAGTTCAAAAGAGATGAACAGAAAATTGCTTCTGAGCCACAAAATGAGATTGATGAGTGACCCATATGTTACCTTCAATGAAAACTTTTAACTCTTCTTCCTCTTTCTGCTTTTCCTCTATTCTTCCTTTTCTTCTTCCTTTTTCTCCTCCTTCCTCCTGCTTTCCCTCCTCCTCTTCTTCCTTCTCTTCTTTCTCCTCTTCCTCTCCATCTTTCTCTTCTTTCTCCATTTCTTCTTTCTCTTCATCTTCCTCTTTTACTTTCTCTTCCTCTTCTTCCTCCTCTTTCTTCTGCTCTTCCTCCTTTTCCCCCTCTTCATCGTCTTCCTTCTCATGTTTTTTTCTTTCAATGAACCTGGATTAATTTATAGTAGAATTTCTCTCTATATCACTGATATCTCAATTTTTAAAAAAAGGTTGCAAAAATAATCATTCACCTTGTGATAAAATTAAGTAATCTATTTAGCCTATCAACCAGAGAGAATTATTGTTTTCTTTCACATATTTTCTTCCAATCTTTTGCTTATGTCTGCATGCAATATATGTATAAAGATATTAAGATCTTCTTTTTAGCATTATACCATTAGCATTTTTATGAGAATATTCAGTATTTTTGTAAATTTCTATCTAATGCCCCCAGTGTATATCACCATATATGGATATATTTCTTTTATTTAACCACTACTGTGGTATAAGACATTGTTTTTAATTGCTGCTTATTACACATAAAGATGCAGTGAGTATTTACTGGTAAACATGTGTCCACAATATTTACTAGTAAATCTGTGTTAACAATAACACCTAACTCCATCCTTTTCTCATCTAAAATTGATAGCACATTATAACTGGTTTCATAATTGTATAGTATCAATATATGATGTTGAGTGGCACTGAGCTTTTTATTTGTTGTGTTCATTGACATTATTTCAATTTTTTCTGTTTCATAAGTATCGCCACACAGAAATTTCAGTCTTCTATCTTAGAAGCATCTACTTTAAGTGAATAAAGCTTAGGTTTGAATATGTAAATTTGAAGATAATTGCAGAACTTTTAGAATGGACTCTTTAATGTTTTAAAAGTTTAATTGATAAATAACTCAGTTATGTTTAAAATGTAGCCGAGTTCACCCAACTTCAGTTTCCACACACCTTTCTACATTTAGACTCTAAAGAAGTGAGTTGCAGGCCTCATTGAGACTAGTTCACCTGAGAATGCCTGAAAATTTGACTGAATAGGCCCACCAAGTTGAACCTTGGAGTGGTGGTCCTGGAGAGGGGGTGTTTTACAACTCTGATCAGTGGCTTCTCACAGTCAGCCAGGCTGGAGAGTTGCAGAGCCAAGGGCATCTTTATCCTTTATTCTGTGCTTCTAGAAAGACATCAGATGAAAGGAAGATTACATGCAGGAATCAGAAGAATCTGTTATTAAAGTGACACAACCTTTGAGCCTTTCTTTAAATTCCAGGAATTCCCGCAGCACTTTTCCATATCTTCAGTCTTATTAGTACCCATAGGATCAGTATATGATGTTCAGAGGACAATCAGGGACTTTGGACTTAGACTATTATGTAACTTATGGACTGTTTTGCTTTAGTAGAAGAAGAAAAGAATAGTAGAATGTGGAAGTACATTAAAGTTTTTATATAAGGCAGTATTTACCAACCATTCCCCTGTTCTAAATTTATACACTAAGATGTATTGTATCTCCTCTGAAAGAAAAAGCAATAACCAGAACATGTTATCCTAACCAAAGAGAAAATTATTTGCCTCCTTTATGTCCAAAAGGCAGAGGACAATCTCTCTAAATGTTTACTAAATGCATTGTGTGCCCTGAGTACCTGTCCCTAACCTGCTAAAGAAGAGACATAAAAGTGAGAGTGGTTACGTTGACATCTCATCCTCCATGGATGGCACAGTGATATCAGTTAATCTTCCTCTTCCTTGTCTCCCATCCCATCTCTTGAATATTTGTGGGAAAGCTACATGCTCAGGTAAAACTAAATACCTGACTGGCCTCATCAATGCAAGTCCTTCCCTTGATGATGCTTACTTTTTAAGAAGGGCAAGAAAGTCCACACCTATCCATTTGCATAAACAACTTACAGCATCAGAAGGAGGGTCCATGAAAAGAGAGGTATTACTGTAATTTTTTAATTAATCATTGTCAGAGAACATTTCCAAGGGAACCTTGTCCATGACTAAGAAGAGGGGAGGAGTGTAATATCTGAAACCCAAGTGAGGAAATGCTTTCTCAAATCTGAATATTTAGACATGATAGGAAAACCAAAAACTAAAAAAGTAATGATAGAGGCCCATGTCAAGAAAGATAAATGAAAATGAATATGATAAGGTGCCAGTTACTTCTAGAAACATTTCAAGGCAGTATCAAAAATATACCCTTGATCTTGAGTGAAATGACAGAGAAAAGCCTTTGTAACACAAGCTGGCACTGACTGGCTTTCTTAAGCAAAAGATAGTGTACTAAAAGATATCCAGACCTTGCTTCTAAGAGAGAACATGAGAACCAGATTTTGGAAAACAGAATCTACACAAATTTACTGCTTATGCTATATGTCAGAGGTGGGGAGTGTGAAAATCCCTTCATAGTTTGCTTCAAGCTGTCTTGCTAATGCTATAGTAATTGCACCAGGAAAAGAAATCCATGGAGTGTTTTATACTGACAGGTAAGTGCCCCAGCAAGGAGATGCTATATAGAAGTTCTACACACAGTAGAGTTCTACAGTATTGGCAATTGTTCATTTGTCTCCTCCCCAGCGCAGGTGGGCATAATTCCCCCACAAGGTCAGAAAGAAACAAAAGTCATTCGTGAGCATTTGGTGACTTTATGATGGGAAGAAGCAGGGTAGGTCTGGAGACTGAGGAAGCAGGAACCTTGTCTGGGTTGTTCTCCCCGGGGTATTTCTGTGGGGATGAATGAAGACCAACCATTCTCAGATTCTTTACTGTCTTTGGGATTCAAACACTAAAGAACAAATGTTCAGTTAGCCAAGCTTGGCTCAAGTGCTGATTATTTAGCCAGGGATGTGTAGCAGGACTGTTATGAACAGCAATACGGAATACGAGTTCAACCAAAAGGAAATCAATTTGCTTTTGGGGAAACAACCTAGGATCTTAATGTGAGGTGTTTGTTAAACAAGAAAACTGTCTACCTTGCTTGAGAGCTTTTGGGACTGTCCTCATTTCAGTGTTCATAAATATGACAGAAGCACCTACTATGTGCATTTCTAGGTATTAGATAACAGTGGACAAAATAAAATGCTACCTCTCAATGAACTTACATTAGCAGTGGTCACATAATCATAGTTAATGAGTTCTTTGGTGATGTGGAGACTGTTCTAGAAGTCTGGGTGCAGAAAAAAGATGACATGGTCTAGGTAGACAAAAAATTTTGAAGGCCTTGTTCCTAGAAAATTTCAGAGTGAACCTGAGTAGCCTTTTACTGGGAATGTTGTAAAGAGGATGTGAGAGAGGGGGTGTGAGAATAGCCTTTAATGAGGTCCCTTCTGACTTGAAAGTTCAGTGAATTAATGAGAACCCAAAACAGATATAAAATGAGAGAATTTAAGCAATATTAATTCCATTCAGAGAGGAAATATTTCATGTTGGCAGCAGAAGACTCCCAAGGTTACCCTGAGTAGAATGTAAACCAGAGAACCAGATGGGCACCCTCAGTGTAGCACCACATCAATGAGGTCCCACTGCCACATCTGTGCACCTTGTACTTCATCTTCCATTCATACTTCTAAGGCCATTATTACCGGCAAGTCCTCTAGACTGACCTGCTCTTGTCACCTCTGAGGCCTTTACCGCTCCAGTGTTTCTCCTTTCTCTTTCCATTATCAACATTTTTCTATCCTTTGTGGAGAGTCTTCAGTAATGTTTCATGTACATTTCTTTCTTCTTAGAAAAACGATTCCATCTTCCTCTGCTACTGCCTTATCTATCTTTATAGTTAAATTTTTCAAAGAGTTCATCCTCTTCACTGCCCTCCTCTTCTTCCCATGTAAGTCTTCTGTGATGCCTTTTCCCTCAGCGTCCCACCAGTGTTGCTCTTGCAAGAGCCCGTATGACCTCTGTGTTGCTAAATACCGTAGTCAACTCTCCACCCTTGTCTTACTTGGTCTAAAGGAGTATTTAACAGCTGATAACTTCCTTCTCTTTAAAAACTCTTCCTTCACTTCTGAAATTCCTGTTTGTTGCTTTTCTTCCTACTCTGCTAACTACTTTTTCTATCTCTTGGTTGATCTCCAGCTGGTGCACCCCAAGATCAGTCATTAGGTAACATTCCTCCTCCATTTTCCCTCTATTATGGTCATCTCATCTAGTCTAACAGCTTTAAAAACCTGTCAGTAGATTGATAACTTTCAAATTTACATTTCCATTCCAGACATCTCCCCTAAATTCCAGATATATACATGTATCCAACAGCCTACTTAAAGTCTCTATTTTTATGTAGAGATGGACAGTGTTGTCACCCTATCTATATTGTTTCAGAACTCACAATTTCCATGCATTTTGGCTTGGCTTCTAATTACAAATGGTAACAGTTTGCCAGTGGCTGCTTTTTGGCTACTGGAGCCACTCAGCTTTCCTGGCCCTTTTGTGGGTTGAAGTTGAGCTAACTTTCACAGTGAGCCCCTATCAATCAAGGTCTGAGGGGAGTTCATGAATAAGTATTCCAGCTGGTTTACCCCTTAGTGGCCTGCACACAGCTGCGAAGAAGTATGTTTTGATGTAGGTTCTGTTGCCCATAGGTTCTCAAGGAGATCATCATACCAACTGGTCTGGTATTACACTCTTTATTGGACTACTTGTGTGTGTCTCACTGTCTGTAATGTTTCCTGAGATCACCTCCCAAATAAACTACTTATACTCAAATACTGTTCTGGGATCTGGTTGTGGGGAAACCTACCTTAAAATAGGTATTAAATGGCATCTTTACTACAATGTGTGCTACACCAAGTTTGTGACCTTCATGTTCTTGCTGTGGTATTGCCTGTCTCAGTAAATGAGTGACTTCTTCCATTTATTGGTCAAACATCTTGATGTTTGTCTTGCCCTTGCACCTTTCACCCAGTTAGCAGATCTACCTCAAATTCAACCACCCATTTGTCTCCATAGGATTTCAAACCCTGACGTAGTATAATATTCAACATTTTAAAAATGTTCATCACCGGACAATTCAATGTAATACCATGAAAAAAGAAATGTTCATTTCTTTCTTTTCTCTTGTACCCTCAATGCTCAGAAGATAGTCTGCTGTATGTAGTAAATGATCGAAAACACTTGCTAATGGAGATGCATGAATACTACGCAAAAAAAAAAAAATCTGCCTAATGAGAAAAAACTTTGGGGAGGAAAAGACATTATATAGACTGCTTGAAGATGATAAATGTGGTCTTTAGCAGTCAGTAAAATATTGCACAAACTAGAAAAAAATCTTCAGGCGATTTCAGATTCTCACGGTTTATCACTATAGGCCACCGGCGTAGAGATGTCTGTTAGGAACACAGGGAGCTCAGATGACTAGTGAATCATTTTAAGTAATGAAGTCTGCCTTCCTCAACTCCCTCAAAATCACCACAGCAGTTTTATGTGCTCAGCTTTACAAGAAGACTCCTATTCATGTGAGTATTGAGGCGGCTTTGGCCTCACAGTAGGTAGGACCGACGCGTGGATGACGCGGAGACAAGGCTGATGGCGCAGGTCTAATTTATTGAGGAAGTGGCAGAGCTATATATAAGGTCTGAGGGCCAATGAAGGTAGAGGTGGAACTGAAAGGGGCTATGAGCAGGGGCTGCGTGGCAGTTGTCAGGGAGAAGGAGTCAGCTCAGATTAGGATGAGGAAGTAAGTTGGTCATGTCAGCACAGGCAGCACGGTCACGTAAGCCCGTATGGGGCTAGAGGTATTTTAAGAACAATTTATAGTTGCCATTGTCACTTTAAATAAGTGAATTACTCCCAGGGCCAAAAAATATACTGTCCTTCCAACACTGATGATCACCAAGGGGCAGTCAGGGCATTGGGGTGCGGAGAGGTTAGGGCCACAGGCTCTGAAGTCAGCCTTCAGAGGTCAGACCCAGCTTGATCTCTCACTTGTGGTGTGCCTGTGGGCAAGGTTACTCGACCTCTCTAATCTCATGTTTTGTATTTGCAAAATGGAGTGATGACAATGCTTATTTTATGAGGTCATTATGATGATTCAGTGAGCTAATGCAGTACATACAGGAAGCAGAATGGATTACTTAGCAAAGAGTAAGCCCTGAGGAAGTGTGAGATTGATTCTGTGGTTGGTTTATGCCCTCATACATCTGCCTGTCCTTTCTCCCAGGCTTCACTATAAGTTCAAAGACATGTAAGCTGTGCTTTCTCATAGCATCATTGCTATGATTGTACAGTACTGCCTTCTTTTACATTTCCATCCTGATTTTACTAAGGAAGCATAGAGAGTTTGCCTGTCATAGTGATTTTCAACCAGGCTGAGGAACATCCAGAATGAGTTTGTCATTGCTCACATGCTGGCTACAAAGTCTGAATCACCACTACAGGAGCCCACTCTTAGAAATGGAGTAGGGGAAAGAAGATTGTCTCCCAGAGATTGGAAACACCCAGACCATTTCTTCACCTCACACTGCTCCATCCAAAATGACACAGAATGACATTTTTGCAGGTTTTGTCGTGCTGTCCATTGCCTTGGAATCTTTGTAGGGACCGAGTCTATTTGAATCCTCTGCACACTGTGGGCTTTTGGATGTGTTAGTGCTTTGAACACCAGACAAAGAGAGTAGGAACACTGAGCTCCTCTTCTTTACTCAGTCTTGTATTCTTGTCCTAAGAGTATCCAGAGTGGGCAGTCCATGGAGGAGAATTGGGTCAAAGTCACACAGATGGCTCCTTGGCCAGTCCAAAAAGGAATTTATATAAATGGTGTTTAGGTCCACTGCCTCTGCCATAGGACCCAGTATCGTCACTGTCCTAGGAGAAGATGAGGCTGGAATTGGAGAGAAAACAATTTCAAGATATTTAAAGAAGGAAAGATGTGGTTAATATGAAGATGGGCCATAGAAAGCTGGAGGAAGCTGATGTGGTTTTTCTCTGTGAACCCCTCTGAAGCACCAGTTTGAGAAACACTGGTTTGGTGTGTTAGGGAGGAAGCTCTGGGAGTCAACAGGGGAAGAGTGTTTATGTTATGAGTGATCCTAATCAATAATGAATGAACAGGGTTTATGGACAGAATAAAGGTAGGACTTTGAAGTGAGTCAGTATATTGTAACTTCTGAAAAACATTTTAGGATCATTAGATTTCATAGCCAAGTGAAGAAAGATTTCTTTGTAGCCTAGTTATGTTTCTGAAAACTTTGTCAATTAACCATGGAAGGAATAGATCCCCCGGGATGAAAGCTCATTGGAAGAAGTTTGTTCCCAGCAGTGAGCACAAACCTAGTCAGCAATGATTAGACACTCGTGGAACCATGAATGGGAGTGCTATGCAGTGTACTAAAAACTCAGGAAAAATATGTATTAATGCATCAAACATGCCTACAGAATAGAAGACATGTTATAGTATAACAAACTCTACATTGCTGTGCAGTTGTTTTCCCCTAGTCTTGGCATGTGTTGTGTTGGGAGACAATGTGAATAAACAGAGTTTAGAAATTAAAAGACTTAGTTCTGGTCCATGTCCTAGTGCATCTACTGATTTAAGGAAAGGTTTTCAATTCCTCTGAGCATTGATTTCCTTATCTGTTAAAGAATAACAACAGCAGTGGCACAGAATGCCATGCATTTCAGGTACTAGAGGTAGAATTCATGATGACCACATGAAACAGTAAGTGCAACAAAGCCTCAGAAACTGTGACCACCTATGTACAAATTCCTACCTGTTTTAACAGTTCATGTAGTAAGATAAGAATTTGCTATCCATTGCAGTAATATTTTGCAGTAATCAGTAGTGATTCCATTCCGTAGTGAACAAGCAAGAGGAAGTATAAGCCTTGATTACCCAGTGCGTGAGGCTCTGTGAGGCGAAGTTACTGATTAGTGAAGTGTTCTCTAGAATTCAGTGGCATTAGATGGCTTCATACTTAGAACCACTTTGATCTCAAATGCCACAGACATTCAGGGTAATCATCAAAGTTTTTAGATTGACAGACATTTTCTCCCGTAAATTATCCTGGTACTTAATAATCTTCTAAACTACATATTTAAATAGCAGATCATGATAAGCACAATATTTTTGAACATAATATTTTGAAAGGTAACAGGGTGGAAGGAAGGAGACTTTTCTTTTTGGTGTTCTGCAGTGCTAGCTCTTAATTTTCAGAGTGATGCCCTCCCTCTTCCCAAAAATTATCCCCCAAAGTCCTGTGCATTCAGGGCTTTTGAGAGGTGATTGAGAGGACACTAACCTCATCAACTGATGAATGTGTAAGTGAGTTCACAACTGAAAGTGCTATTAGGAGGTGGGCCAAGTTGGAGGAGGTGGGTCGCTGTAGGTGTGCTGTAGGGGGCATTTTACCCACACTGGCTCTCTTCCTGCTCTCCCTGCTCTCCCAGTTTCTGGCCACCATGAGGTGAACATCTTTCTTCCGTGTCCCTTTGCCATGATGCCGCTGTCTTGGAATCAGCCAAGCATGGACTAAAACTATGAGCCAGAACAAATCTTTCCTCCTTTAAATTATGTATGTCAGGTATTTTGTCCCAGTGACAAAAGTCTGAATAATACACCTTGACAATGCTGTGTTGCACAAACACAAAAACATTTTGTTTTCAGAGATTGGAGTTTGAACTAAAGCCTGTGGCATTAAGACTTTCTGGTTGGGTATGTTATTTTCTTTGAGTCAGTTTTTGTGTTATCATGAGAGAGGTGCATTATCTCAGAGCTATGTTGGCTTCAGCTTGTAAGACAAAGTTGATCCCATTATAAACAATCACTTGGGGCCGGGGATACAGCTCAGTGGCTTAAGTGCCTGCCTGATAAGCACAAGACTGTGAGTACGATCCCTAGTACCAAAAAAAAAAAAAAAAAAAAATTACTGATTTGATAATCTGATTTGGAAATTCAAATTTTAAGCTGTTAAATTTTTAGAAGGCTTTGTTGCAGATTATATATAGTCTGACTGAAAATGCAATGTCAACTGTAAAGAATGGTACTTTATGAAATGTTTATAAAAATTGGGCATTCCATAGATAATGTGAAAATTAGTATTTAAAATATGGAAAATAAACAATCCAATGTAAAGTATTTGTTTGAATTTCATATCTGTGCATTGTTTATATGACTTTATGAATGTCATGATTCCTTCATGAGTTGATGTGCAGAGATGCAACTACACTCATTATATGGCTGATGACATTATTACTGGCAAGTTTTCTGAATTTTGCTTATTTGTCAAATAGGGATAATAATGCCTACTTTGTTTTAGTCAGCTTTCTATCTCATGACAAATTGTCAGAGTTAACTTAAAAGGAGGAAAGATTTATTGGCTCACAGTTTCAGAGGTTTCAGTCCATGGTAATTTGGCCTATTGCTTTGAGCCTGCCAGAGCACAACATGGTGGCATAGTGGGTGAGATCTGTTCACTTCTTGATTGCTGGGAAGCAAAGGATGAGAGGAGGGGACAGAAGTTACAGTATCCCTTTAAGTGCACATCCCAAATGACCTAACCTCCTTCCAATAGGCCCCACCTCATAAAGGCAACCATGCCTTCAAAACATGCCCTTTGGGAAGAAGCATTTAAGATCCAAACCATAATATTCTGAATAGAACTTCATATTAATTAAGTCATGCTTCATTTATTTAGTGGTATTTTGAATACTCACATAGAGAAGTAAGTTATATGGGATGATAAAAGGTATTTAGAGCTATGGAAAAGATTTGCAGACTAACAAAGATGGCAGATAACCAGAAAACTATAAAAGCTTGTCCAGGTAGGACTCTGAATATGTGAAGTAAATGGCACATATCCAGTGCTCATAAAGGTTAACACATATATAAGGTCAAAAACTACCGTGAATGTTCACATTTGAAAAAATTACTGTGAGAGATAAATTGCCATTAATTTCCTTCGAAGTACTCCCCCTCACTTCACCCTTATCCCACCGTCTTTGGCTTTTTCTGAGGCAGTTCCAAAAGTTCTCTTTGTTGAGTGTCTTGAATTGATTCAAAGTGTTTACCTTTCATAGCAATTTAGACTTCAGGGGAAAAAGCAAAGTCATATAATGTTCAGACCTGGTAAATAAGGTGGGAATAAACTGTGATATTTTTAGAAGCCTGCTTTTCTACTGGATGTCACTGAGTAGCAACATTCACCATATTTTTTTATCACACTTTATAAAAGCACACATGAAAGACATCTTCTAGAACTGCTTTAGAAAAAGTGCCAAGAACAATGGGATAAGTGTGTTGAAAGAAAGGAGTGTTCTGAAAGGAATTAATGGCAATGTGTCTTTTACTATAATAATTTTTTTATTTAAATAGTCACCCCGTTATTTAATTACCACATCAGTGATGGAATTTGCCCATGTCATATACAAATCCAACTCTGTATGATAGACAAACTACATTTATGATGTAGATAATGTATGGTTTAGTGTTATATTGGCTTTAATGGAATCATTGTGAAAGCATTTTCTCTTCCTTCTTATGAATAATGTTATTTACTGTTAATATATGTTGAATGTCAACTTTACACAGATTAACCCCACAGTATATGTTACATGTGAGTACTTAATACCATTTTGTTCATTGTAAAAATTCTACAAGCTGTGTCTATAATTATTCTCATAACTGAGAAAGCAGCTACTGAGTAGTTTTGCCAAGGTTTAGAGCTAGGCAGTGGTGGAGCAAACTTTAAGCCCAGGTAGCCAAACCCAAACCTGACTTCTAACACTTTGAACTGGTATACTCTCTATATCTGTTTTTATCAGGACATCTAGTTTGGTAAGGATTCATACAATTAAGTTGGTTTTCTTATTCTGATTCTCTTTACTCATAGTAAAGAATGTGATGAATGAAGTCCTGTGCTTCCCCAGTGCCCACCTTGGCAGGCTCACAAGCATACCCTGTGACTCCCCGTACTGTGTGGCCCGAGGAACCTTGATTACAGAAGGCTTTTTGAGGCTCAAGGAGTCCTAGATCTCTGCAAATTTTATTTGCTGTACTGATTCTAGTAAATTAGAAAACCAAATACTTCATTTCATGAGTACTCCTTGTGTAATAAACCTCCCTTAGTATATAGAGTGACAGCTAGGGAGATTTCAAACACTTCAGAAATACAGCCATTGAAATATGCTGAATTATCACCTTATTGCTCATAATATCCATTGGTGAAATCTCTAATGGAAAACTTAAATCCTTAATGAGCTAGTTAG
>RJWM01029725.1:0-24171 GCA_004363535.1 Dasyprocta punctata | reverse complement strand
TGCATCAAAATTTTCCACTACAGTAGTGCCCTGAAACAACAGTGCTCTGGAAGATGTGATCCTTAAGGAAGAGTCATACAGGATCTGCAGGAGGAGGGAAGTGGATTTGTAATTAAACATTTTACTTTGAAATAGTTCATGGGCAGTTATAGGAAATTAGTATAGCGTTCCACTGTACCTTTTCCAGATTTCTCCAGTGGTCGCATCTTGTAAAGCTGTAGTTCAGTATTGTAATCAAGTCATTGACATTAACGTGGCCAGGACATAGCATAGTCCCATCCCCACAGAGATTCCTAGGGTTGCTCTATAGTGTTCACAGTCACTTAGTCCCATTCTTAACCCCTAACTAGCAGGAATATGTCTCTGTTTCTATAATTTTATGTTTTAACAATATTATAGAAATGGTATCCCTCAATATGTAATCTTTGGGATTTCTTTTTTCATCCAGCATAATTCACTGGATATTCAGCTAGATTGTCATGGGCCTTGAGAACTATCCCTTTTTCTTACTGAGTAATATTCCGTGGTGTAGATGTGTCAGAGCTGGTTTCATCATTCGCCCCGAAGGCTCAGAGTTGTTTTCGGTTCTGTCCTGTTCTGGAGGACACTGCAGTCAGTGTCCTGTACGACTGTTTGTGTGAACAGAAGACCTCGTTTCTCTGGGATAAATGCCCAGGAATCCACTAACTGGTTTAATTTTCCGAGAAGCCATCAGGCTGTTTTGCAGGCGGCAGCATCATTTTACATTCTCACACGCGGTGCACTGTGGTCCACTTCTTAGCGTCCTTGCCAGCATCTTGTGTTGTTGCTATTTTTTACTTTTGCCATTCTGATAGGTGCACAGTGGTAGCTTATTTTGTTTTAGTTTGCATTTCCCTGAGGACTAATGATGTCGAAAATCTTTTTATGCACTAATTTGCCATCTATCTATCCTCCAGTGAAATGTCTCCTCCTGCTTTTTTCTAATCAAATATTTTGACTTTGAAGTTCTGAGAACTCTGTATGTTCTAGATTAGATAATGTGGTTTACACATACTTTGTTTCAGTCATTAGAAGGTGTTTTCATCCTCTTTATAAGGCAAATTTTTTTTTAACTTGGATGACTTCAGAGCTGTCAGTTGCTTTCCATCCTCAACACCTCCTGCGCCCTTCCTGTTTGCTCCCCCAGCAGAATCTACACTGAGGCTCCCCAATCCTCCCCTGGCCCTGAGTGTGTGGTGAGCCCATCAAGCCCAGGACACCTGCTATTGCCCCCCACCCCCCCGGACGCCGTGTTTTTGCACTTGAGGTTCCCTCGGAGGAGATTTCGCCTTGCTGGGGGAGGGAAGGACAGACCTGTGCCCACCCTCAGCACCTTTCCCCTGCGGTGGTGGTGAGAATCACCTGAGGGAACGCAGAACACCTGCCCGGTCAGGGGCATGGCCCGCAATAGAAACTCCAGGGACACCAGTCACTCTGCCTGCCTTCTCCTTCTTTGGGGAATTCGGATCTGGTGCTTTAAGGCTGAAACAGTTGCCTCCTCTCTGAACGGTCCTCTGACCCCTGAGGCGGACAACAGGAGTTGCCGTGGCCTCCCTGGACCCTGGCTGCTCCCCGCGGGCATAGCAGGCTCACCAGGGAGCAGGCGGCACTGCGGGCGTCAGTTTCCAGGCTTGTTACTTCTTTCCGACCACAGGGCGCTGGAGGGCACAGGCCAGTCCACTGTAGTGCTGCCCCACTGCCCACAGCTCCTGGCAAAGCAGGTGCTCATCAGAAGTTTGCTGTTTGACCACATCGAAATGGCTCCTCACATCTGCGAGTAAAAAAGGCAAACAGAACGAGCGTTTGAGAGGAGGAGGGAAAAGGGAAACCTTGCACACCATAGTGGGGTTGTAAGTTAGTTCCACTGTTATGGAAAACAGTATGGAGGTTATTCAAAAAATTAAAAATAGAACTGCTATTTGATTCAGCCATGCCATTACCTGTGTATAAAGCAAAGGAAATGAATCCAGTATGGCAAAGAGACATCTGTACCCCTAGGTTTGTTGCAGCTCTCTTCACAGGAGCCAAGATTTAGAATCACCCGAAGTGCCCATCAGTGCCTGGGTCAGTAAAGCAATGCTGTGTGCGTACAGCAGTCAGCACCATCCGGCCTTGGAGAAGGATAAAATCCTCTCGTTTGCAACCTAGCGGACCTGATGTTACATGAAATGAGTTAGGCCCAGAGAGATGAGCACTGCATTCATACACGGAATCTAAAAAAAGTCCAACTTACAGAAGCAGAGAGTAGAGAGATGGTGATCTGGGTCGAGATGTTCGGGGAGGTATTAGGCAAAGGATGCAAAATTTCACTTAGCAAAAACAACTTTAGGAACTCTATTTTACCACATGGTGACTATAGTTAATAACAAAGTATTGTGTGCTTGAAAATTGCCTAGAGTTAAACAATGGTAAGGTCAGCCAGTTGTTGTTGTTGTTGTTGTTGTTGTTGTTGTCTTTTAAAGTCAGTTGATTAGCAAAGATTTCCTGGGAAAGGCGGGGCTTGAGGGCTCTCAGCCTATGTAGCGTGGAAGGCTGGTAGGATAGGGAGAAGGAGAACCAGGTGGAAAAGAGCAGCATGCTCTCGGTAGGAATGAGAGGAGGGGGAAGAGCAGGCAGCCCAGGGTGTGGGTGGGCCTTAGCACCGGGAAGCCACTGAGGGTACCTTGCCTGTTAACCTGTCAGCACTGCTCTGGGCTAGCTCCTCCTCTATCCCCAGCTCTGTGGTTAGTGGGCAGTGGCCCACCTTCCCCTGCGCGCTGTCTGGAGGTCACGTGGTCACCTTCTGGGCCTCCATGGCTGCTGTGCTTTTGTACCTGATGTTTCCAGCAACCAGGCCTGGGAGCTTTCCTGGTCCTCTTTTTACCTACAAACCCTCTCTGAGCCTATATTTTTTTTAACTTTAAAATAAAGTCGCTTGCTGTGAGTCCCTGGAGCATTTCCAGAGCCTGACAGCCTTCCGTCTTCATGGACCGTTGGAACAACCCAAGCCTTGAGATGATGGACAGATGGACGAAGCGGGGTGGAGAGGCTTCTCAGGGCCACACATCAGATGATCGGTGTGGCTGGGATCCATCCCTGGACTCCTGCTGCCCCTGCAGATGCCTCCAGAGTCAAGGAAAGGGACTCCGGACAGAGGCTTTCATCTCGGCAGTGGGAGTCGAGGTGTCTGCCTCAGTTTCCTAAAGGCACCGTGTGTTCACAGCTGCAAGCAGGCCTGCTGGGGCCAGGCTGCGCCAGTCTCCTGATGAGTCCGAGCCAGCCATGATCACCTTTCAGAGCCAGATCGCGGTTGCAAAAGGCCAATTTTATTTTAGCTACTTCCATTCTAAGATTAGGGTGTACACAAAGCGTCTCCTCTTCCCGCAGTGTTGACTGATAGTCTTTCCCCCCTGCCCTTCATTCCATTCCTGATCTGAATTTATTTTTAAATCAGTGGCAGTTTTCTTATGTTTTCCTCTAGAGGACCCTGCAGTTCGAGAAGCACTTCAGTCTTCCAGATCTTCACGTAACTCATTCCAGCTGCAGTCCGGACTTACAGTGTCCTACAGGACAGATGATGAGAATCTCTTCTTTAGGTCCAGAAGTTGTTAGCCTTTATTTTTTTTCTGACTTTAAATATACTGAAAAGTTAGCCACGACATGTTGCAAGTTCCGATTCCATGCTAGAAGCAGAAACAGAACTTGGTACCAGCAGGCCTGAAACAGATGAACACCCGGCCTGAATGAAATGCGTTTGCCTTGCTTTGCCACCAACAAGCTGAGTGATCAGTGCAGGAATTAAGGCCCAGTCTCTCGAACTCCATGTTTCTTTCGGCACTCTTTGGATAACTAGGAAATCAAGCCACCCTCTACACGCCTCCCTCGACTTCAGTGTGTGAAGACTGTAAACAGGGGGCATCCCTCGTTCTTTGAGAAATTGGGCTGCGCATCCACAGCGCGCCAGTGGCCCAGAAGGTGGGTAGGCGCCAAGCCCAGCTTGGGAGACTCTGGGAGACGAGGCTTCCTTCCCCTGGGCTGAAGGCGATTCTAAGGGAAGCTGTAGGAGAGACTCGCTGTTTGATCTAGGTTGTGGGAGAGCCAGGAAGAGAGATTTTCCGAAGTCTCCCATGAGGGAAAATATGAAGGAAGGAAGGCAGACTGGAAATCAGAGGAGGTGCCCGGCTAGCCTCAGGGCACAGGCTAACCCGTGGGATGCCGAGCTTGGCTTCTGTGGGCAGTCGGTGGTGGAAGTCACCCTGCAGGATGAGGGGGCGCCTCACGGTGTTCTTGTGCGGTGGTGCGTTCAGCCTGCTCCCTGGGGTAGAAGGGCCCTGTGCATGAACCTTACAGTCACAAGCAGTGATATTCCTTGGGGTATTTGGCTACCAGGTAGCAGGGAATTGGACACTGAACCGAGAGGAGAAGCGGATGCTGGCCGTGCAGTGTTCCTGTGGGAAACTTTCACCCGGCCTGGCGCTCCCAGCACGGTCCACACACTGAGGTCTCCTAGCCCGAGAGCAGAATTTATCCACTTCTCCAAGGGACAGGTGCCTGGTGCAGAGAATAGCAGGCAGTTGCTGTCATTCCCCCTTGCACATCTTCCCCGAGCTCAGGGGGACCTCAGGGTTCCAGTGGCCGCCTTGGCCAGGGGCAGGTGGTCAGCTGGCATTTCTGCCTCTGCGACCAGGTTGCGTTTCCGGCCACTTCCATCTCTGTGTTTAGGGCCAAGGGGTGTACTGAGAATCAAAGCTGCTTGCCTGGAACCTCTGGGTGTTTTATATGGACAGGGCCATTCACCTAAGCAATTTTCAGTTGCTCAGTTGGAAGTAAATTAAATGTTTTTTCAAATGTGGTACAACGAACCGCCTTCTTCACACCAGGCTGGCATTCCTTACAAGGGACTTCAGACATGGCTTGTCTAGACAAGCTTTTTTAAACTTGCTGGAAACGTGTTGATATTCCATTGATTTCAGAGCTTAAGTGCAGAGGAATTGATACTGCGGTATTCCCTACCTCCTCGGTAATACGATGTTTCTCTCGTCTGCTTTCATTTATACTTTTCAGTGACATTTGATGATTCCTGTGCTTTTCTTTCTTATTAGCACACTTTCATGAGTGCCTTTGCAGATTTTTTGTTACACATAACGATTTTCTTTCTTCCGGTTTCTTCTTCATTATAGAGTATAGCGAAGCATCAGAAATGCACACAGAACTGTGTGAATGGTTCAGAGAATAGCACGAAGAGCGCGTGCCCGTCGTACAGGTGACCGTGAGAATGTGGCAGTCCCTCAGACCTCCTCGATGTGCCTGCTGCCCTCTGCCCTGGCCTCCCCGCCCACCAAGGTTGTCCGCTACTCCCTAAATCATTCCTGTTCATGTTAGCAAGTACGAGCAAGTTTGAGAGTACGAGCAAGGGGCAGAATCCCCAGCCTGTGGGCTGGGTGCGTCTGTGTCACCTCAAGTTCAAGACAATCAGTTTTCCAGTCAGCTGCTCCACCCCTAACGACAGCCAGGAGCGAATGATCCTCCCATGTCCTCTGTAGTACAGGGTATCGTCCACTTAGGATATTTTTACCACTCTTTTGTGTAGAATATTATCTCTTCCTCAAATTAATTTGCATTTCTTTGGTGAAAAGAGAGGTCATCAGAATTTTTTTCTATTTTCATAACTTTTTTGTTCTCTCATTTCTAGAAAATTCCTGCTTATTTCTTTGGCCCATTTTTCTACCGAGTTGTTTATCTTTTCTTATTGGATCTCAGAATTCTTTAAATATTCCGGGTACTGTTTCTTGTTTGGGTATATTTTGCAAATATTTTCTCCCACTTGTAGCTTTTTCTACTCACTTTCTTCTTAGTGCCTTTTGACAGAAGCAGTTTTTAAGGGAGATTAGCCGTATTTATCAATCTTTTCCTTTGCAGCAGGTCCTCATTTTAAGAAACTTTTTTCTTACTTCAAAGCTATAAAGTATTTCTTCTATTTTCTTCTAAAATTTGTCTAGCTGCACTCAGGAGGCTGAGGTAGGCAGAGTGTTGTGAGTTCGAGGCCGGCTTGGGCTACAAAATGAGCACAAGGCCGACCTGAGCTACATAGTGTGACCCTGCCTCAAAAAACTAGGGCTGGGAGTTTGGCTGAGTGGCTTAAGTGCCTGTCTGACAGGCGTGTGGTTGCGAGTTCAAACCCTGGTGCCGAAAAAACATGAAATAAAATTTGTCTAGCTTAGCCTTAAGGCAGGATTTTACTTTTTTAGTTTTTGGGTTGGATTTTGGTTAAGGATTTAGAGATCTAAGTTCGTTGTTTTCATACAGCCAATCAGCTGTCTTAGCTTTGTACTTTGCAAAATCCATTCTGATCTTTAAAATCACCCATGACGTATCAAATGCCCGTATGTTAACTGCCGTCTTTTGTTGGGTTTTCTATTCTATCTTACCTTTCTATTTGTCTTTACCTATACCAGTGACACGGTGTCTTTACTCCTGCCCTTACGATGAGGAGTCTTTTATCTGCCCTCCAACTTTGCTCTTTTTCAAATGTGCATTGAACTTTGTGCTTTCAGTAAGTTTCAGAATTAACTTTCAGAATTAACGGTGCACCCACACACGAGCACACGCACACACGTATCCCCCTTTTGAGATACTGAATGCAACTGTGCTAACTCTATAGAAGCGTAAGTCTCCTAACCTTTGTCTCCTTTTATTCACATCTACTTCAACATTTGATGAACCGTTATAATTTTCTCTATAAGGCTTTTGTGCATTTTTGTTGGACTTATACCTACATGCTTTATATTGATATAATAATAAATGGCCTTTTAATGTGATTTTCTAAGTCTTTATCATATGTAGAGGGTCAGTTGATTTTGTGTACTAATTTTGATTCTTAAAGATTCTAAGGAATTCTAATAATTTATCTCGAAGGCTATTTTCTATGTTTAAATCATATTGTCCACTAATAACAAGGTTTTTCATTTCTTTTAACTTTTTATACTATCTATTTTAGTTAAGAACTTTATTTGTTAGTTAAGTCAGCTTATTTATTTTGCCATAAGCCACTGGCCAAGACCTGCAGAAGGCGGAACACAAGCGGTGATGGTAGACATCCCAGGCTTGACGGACGTGCACTCAGCATTATCTAGCATTTCACTAGGTTTGGTTTTTGTTTTTGTTTGTTTTTGTTTTTGGCACCGGATATCGAACTCACAACCCTGCGCTTGCCAACCAGGCACTTAGGCCACTGAGCTAGATCCCCAGCCCTATATTTTGAGGCAGGGTCTCACTATGCAGTTCAGGCTGGCCTTGAGCTCACTTTGTAGCCCAGGCTGGTCTCAAACTCACAAGGATCCTCCTGCCTCAGCCTCCCAAGTGCTAGGATTAAAGGCATGTGCCACCACATCCGGCTCAGCATTTCACTATTAACTACATCACACGTTACAATGTTTTCTTAAAGGATTCTGTGTCAGGTTAAAGGGCTTTCTTCCTATCCCACTGTGCTAGGATATAGTTTATTTTAAGTTATTACAGTTGTTAGATTGTATCAATGCCAATCTTTTGAGATGTTCATGTAATGTTTCTGCTTTAATTTATGATGTGACAAACTTATAAGGTCAAAGCAACCCTACATACTGAATTATATCTTGTTGACTATCAGTTATTACTATATATTTTCTGCATTTTAGCACTATACCAATATAACTCATTTTATCTTTTTATTTTTTAATATTAGATTTTAAGGCAGTCATTTGATTAATAACCCCAATATGTACTGTTTTATTATTTTTGTAGTTCACCTTTGCTGTTTGTCTTACCTTTTCATGATGAATTTCTTTTTCTTTCTTTCTTTTTTTTTTTTCCTATCAAACCTTGCTTTACTAAAAGGACTTTTTTTAAAATTTAAGTTTATTGGTACAATTTAGGTATATATAATGACCAAATTCATTATAGGGAATTTGTATTTGTATGTGACATATCTTGATTTCTCTTTTTTGTTGTTGTTTTTTTTCCCCATTCCCATCCTTTCTTTTCAAACCCCTGTCTCCTCCCTAGTCACAAAGCTCGATTTTCATTTTTATCCTTCTTTGAATCTTCCATATGAAGTTTTTCAAGTATCTATAGATAAAGAATTTTCTGAGCCTGTGCATATTTCTTTAGAAAGAATTTCACTGCCCATAAAATTCTTGGTTCCAAATTATATCCACCCCCACCACACTCATCTTCAAATGTATTTTTCCTTAACAATATGTGGTCAGTGGAAAAGCTTCAGTCTGACTCTCACTGATTCGTTGGTCCATCTTAAAATTTTTTGTTATGATGAATTATTCAAAACAAAAGTTATCATTTTAATGAAGTGTTCCTTCCAGTGGCATTGAGTAGATTCTCACTGTTGCTCACCCATCAGGCCTGTCGATCTCCAGAACTTTTTCGTCTTCTCAGACTAAAACACTGTTTCTGTTAAACACCCACTTGTCAAATTCCACCCCACAATACTGTCCGCCTTTCTGTGTCTATGAATTGAAAAGTCTTATCTATTGATACAGGCACTGTGTATAAATACGGTCACCAGTATTTGTCATTTTGTGACGGGCTTATTTCACTTCGTGTAACATCCTTCAGGACTGTCCATGATATACCACATGTCAGAATTTCCTTTTTTAAGGCTTAACAATATTCCACTGTATGAGTGTGTCACATTTTGTGTATCTGCGTGACTGTGGAGACATGTGTTGTTCTTAACTACTGGGAATAATTTGCCTGTGAACATAGTTTCACAAACACTCATTTAACTTCTACTTTTAATTCTGGTGAATCACTATGTCCTGAGAAATTAAACTGCTAGATCATAAGGTAATTTGATCTTTAATTCATTAATTTTTTGCAGAAATACCAAAAGTAGAACCACTGTTTTGAATAGCAACTACATCACTTTCTCTTGCATTTAACCTCTTCTGATTTTTACTTAAGAATACAGAAAAGTATTCCCTACAAAGCCATTTTGAAAGAGTTAACCCAGGAATCCTTTTAGTAACATAAAAATCATTGGGAGAAACAGATGATATAAATTATGCATGATCAATTAGCAAACACTGAAACACAGCAACATATTACAATTATTAACAAAGCCCCAAACCTTGAAGCAACGGTTAAGAAATGATTCTGAAGAAGGTAGAAACATGCAAATTAAGAGCAATTTGGAATTAACATTTTAAAAAATTTTTTTAAATTTTTTTAAATTTTAGCATTAAGTACATTTATTAGAAAAGAAGAAAGCTATGAAATACCCTCATATCTTTCCTTAAGAAATTAGAAACAAAAGACAATAAAACCAAGAACAAATAGAAGAATATAGTAAAAATCAGAAAACACAATCCCTTATAAAATGCCAACATCATTTTTCATAAAAATTAACATTTTGATTCTTACATTTCTGTAGAAACTCACAAAACTCAGAGTAGTCTAAGTTTGATAAAGGAACAAAATTAGAGCTGCAACCCTCCCCAGTCCCACAACTTATCACAAAGTTACACCAATCTCGACAAAACAGCGTTGATATCAAGATAAACAAACCACCACGTTACCAATATGAAGTCCCAAAGTAGATACCCACATAACAGACAATTGATTTCTGGCAAAGATGCAAAAGCAATTAAGTGGAGGAAGAATTGTACCTTCAATAAATATACCAGAACAACTGAATAGCCACATACAAAAAAAAAAAAAAACCTTATAGCACATCAGAAATTTCTTAAGACATCCGAAAGTCGACTCAGAGCAGCCCACAGTGGGTGAGTTAAAGTAACGGCAGATGTGACCGAAGTCATTGCTTTGGCTGAGGTCATTCTTTCTGGGGCAAAAAGACTGAGACAAGGCGTAGAAGGGGAGGCAGAGCCTACAGAGGTGCTCAGTGAGGGGAGGCATTGAACTTACTTCTGGACAGGCCGTGTGGATGACAGAGGAGACCACTGTGCTTCTTTTTTTTTTTTTTTAACTATCTTCACTATTTTTATATACATATACATAAACATACACATAGTTTTTCTTTCAGCTTGTCACACTATGATATTTACACATGTGTGACTTATTTATTTCACTAATAAGTATGTTCTCAAGGCACATCCATTTACTTATAAAAGTGCCTGGAACTAACATTTTAAATGATTTCAATAAAACATAGCAAAGAACATAAGAAGAAAAGGCAATTAAATTGGAAAAAGGACTTTATCCTGTGTAGAAGTTATAAGATACATGTTAGTTAATTCTCAGTTTTGATAGAAAAGATGAATCTATGAATGTATTTTATAAATTTAAAGGAATTGCCAGGAGAAAATTAAATATAACTTCTGAAAATTGCTAAGAGGAAAAATAAAACCAATTAAGTCAGTCAAAATCAGTAAAGGAAACAACAAGCAGACAACGTGAGAAGAAAACATGAAATCAGGTGACACGAAAAGTTCCAGGTGCACCAGCTGCCCCAGTGCTCTACTCCCATAGCTGCCTAGACAAGGTGGGAGCAGGTTAAATTCCCCAGTGAAAGCTATAGACTCGGAAATTCAGTCAAGCATTGAATTTGCTCTACAAGGTATCAGATGAGACACAGTTGACATAAAATGACCTAAAAAGGTAAAAATATAAAAAGAGTAGACGAAACTAGAAATGTGACTTTATCCATGGGCGTGCAAGGTCAGTAGCAAAATGGGATCCAAGACAACAAGGATTCTAGAGGGAACCGGACAGCGGTGGAAGGCACCGATCGCCCCAGGGGGCGAGTGACCGCACTGGCTTGGACACAGCGGGCGTGGGCTAGCTGTGCTTCTGCGATGCAGGATTGGAGGAACAGGGGAGCTGCCCGCCCTGCTACCTTTGATCCCCTGGAGGGAGGGGTGCCTTCCTCAGCCGGGGCCACCCTGACAGGTGCGCTGTGGAGCGGAGGGTGCTGGGTGCTGTCACTGGAGACCAGATCCCAGCGCCCTGCGCGGTGGAGTCTGAGCAGGGCGCAGATCAGACAGAAATCCGCCTCCTCTCCTAGCCGCTAAGCAGGACCAGACCCGACGTCCGCGGGAATAACCGCCTGCCTAAGAGCAAGCTCACGAGAGTCTCCCCATCCGCAGGCCCGGTGCGCGGGGACCCTGGGCGCCCTCCGGGCCGCACCTTAGGCCCAGCTCCCTAGTGTGGCTTAGCGGCTGGCTCGCAAGGCTCCAGGGGATCGCGCGCCCTTCTCCGGGAGTCTCCGAGGTGGAAATCGGGTTCCCGGATCAGTATTCACTTAAAAATTAAAGGCCGAGAGGGCCTGTGGGAGGAGAATTCACTCTCTGGACTGTTTCACGGGCGTATTACATGTCTGAAATTCTGTTTGAATTTTTAAAAATTCCTATTTAATTTTTAAAATAGAAAAAAAAAAAGTAGCTTCTGACGTTGAAATTTCAAATTCTCGCTTTCCAAGCAGTGTGAACATTCTGCCCTCTTCCCTCTTCCAGACTTCCAGGGGCTGCGCGCTTACACCTTCCGCTTCGGAAAAATGGGCCACTTCCCTCAGGGAGCCTGCAGCGCTGGCCTGAGAGCCTGACGGTCGCTCACCTCCAGAGGACACAGGTGTCCGGGAAGTAAGTCCTGCGACGGGACGTCCTGGGGCCGGCGCCAGCGCGGGGTGCAGTCCGCGTGGTAGCTCTGAGGACAGAGCCCTGGAAATGAGGGGTAGACCCCTGTAAAGCGAGTGTTTTCTGCCCACCACGGTCCACTGAGATCGAACTAAAAACTGTATTTCACACTGCCTCAGAATTTGAGTTTAGAGTAAGAATAGTCACTGTCAAGAGGAACACAAGCCTAGTAATTGGCAAGCGATTTTACCCTAACAGTTTACTTTGTAACTCTCTGTCACCACTATATTGATTGTTACATCTTTATAAGAGCAATGCAAGCAAAAGAAAAATAGTCTCATCATTTTAGCACACTAATTATTTTGGTTTTTAATGTTTCCTGTTTGTGTTTATCCAAAAAGACAGTTTCTTTCTACCTGATGTCCTAGCACCCTTACGACTCAAACATTTTCGTGAACCTTTTTGCCTAATTTTGATTAGGGAAAAGCTTCCAATCTAGTTAAAGGACTCACATGAAAACTAATACATTCTTTACTCAGTTTTACCAGTTGTTTACCCACAAAGAGCGACTGTAAATATATGCTGACACCATGCAAGTACGTGTGGTGGGTGTGCTCAGTAATTTTGTCAATTTCAACATTTGAAAATGAATTACAGACATCATCACATCGTTTAGCATGGGGCTTCTTAGATTGGAACCATCCTCTGGAAAGCTAGATACTATTATTACTTTGAAATTTAGCATTGATAAGGAAATGTTATTCATATATTGTCCCTATTGAGATACCCTTGGTTGTCCTAAAAATCATCATCATGGAGCTTTGTCTCTGTCTGGTATTCAATTACATGCCATGCTCTGAATTTAATTCTGTCTATTTCATTCTAAACTGAAACCTGGCTTTTGTTTGTATCTTTCATAATTGTGTGTGTCTGTGTGTGTGTGTATTGGAGATCAAAGCCACAACTTGCGGTAGCAAGATATATATTTTTAAAAGATATATATATATGAAAGAAAGAAAGATAGATAGATAGGTATTTTGCAGTACTGGGAATTTAACCCAGGACTTTCACACTGAGCTACATCCCCAGCCCTTTTTAAATTTTTTTTGAGGCAAAGTCTTGCTGAGTTGCCAGGGCGGCAGTCATGCCACCCCAGCCAGTGCCCTTAAACTGATAATTTCTAAGACTCTAAGCCACTTGTTTCGAAGAGTGCTTCACAGTTGAATTTGTCTGACGTTTCTCACACCGAGATTTAAATAAACATCTCATTCGCTTACCACATCGGTAGGTACCTTATGTCTTCTGACCTGTTACTGGTGATGGTAATTTCTTCCTCCGAGCTAGGGAAGTTTCTGCCATGGTTTCCTCTTACAAAGTCCTTCTAATTAGCAGCTAATTGGTGGGGTGAGCTTTGGCGTCATGTGCTTTTCTCTCCTGCAGCCGGTTTGCAGCCAGTGGTTTTAGAAACCCTTCACAGTTGCACTGTGATTTTTGATTCATCAGTGAATCAGGGCATCAGACTTTCTTCCCTTGCTACTCAGTCCTTCGTTTGTCACATTTACTGTGGGGTGAGATCACCCCACAAGGGAGTATATCCAGACAGACAAGAGGAGGACTCTGAAATTAGACTGTCTAGTATTCATCTCTTCTCTGACCTACACAGACGCAGATGACCTTGAGCAAATACTTCACCTCACACGTCTTCAGTGTCCCAAAAATTAGGAAACTAGAAGTGACCACTGCACAAGGCATCTGGTGCAAGGTGGAGCCTGGGTTTGGCTATTAATTATTATCAGATGCAGAAAAGATGGGCTAGAGTAACTCAGATGGGACTTTACTGCTGAAATATTTTACAAGACCACTGGCAAAAATGCTGGTAAATCTGAATGCTGAGGCAGAGGTTGCCCATGATCAGATGATCACATTTTAAAGTTTCTACCTTTGCGTGTGTGTGTGTGTGTGTGTGTGTGTGTGTGTGTGTGTGTGTTGTGTAGGGTACTGGGGATTGAACCAGGGCCTTCACACTGAGCTACAACCCCAGAACGTTTTGTTTTGTTATTGTGTTGTTGTTGATTTTGCTTTTTTGTTTCTGTTTTTATTTTTGTTCTTGAGATGGAGTCTAGAATTGCTAAACTGCCCGGCCTGCACTTGAAATTCTGATCCTCCTGCCTCAGGCTCCCTGAGTCCTGGGACTCTAGGTGTGTGCCACCAGGCCCAGGTGGGTTCTACACTGAGAAGGTTGCAAAGGAAGTGAAGTCCCGGAGATGGGCAGCACATGTCAGTGAAGAGTGAAGTGTGTCTGCGCTGTCCTTCTGGTTATTTCTGACCTTGGTGGGCACCCTCAACTCCTTCCATGCCCCATCCCCAGCCCATCCCCGGTCTCCGTGGTCTGCAGGCCTTTCACTCACCAGGAACCAGCTGGAGATTTGTTTTGAATTGCGTTGAGATATCTTTCTGTTTAGACCCAGTCTCTGTGACTTGACTTGCGCTCTGTGGACAGGGAGTGAATCTTCCTTGAGAATGTTTTGAAATTTAACTAAAGTTTAATAAAAACTAACTCATTTTAGCTTAAACAACTTGTGAAAGTATAGGTTAGTTTAGAAAGTACATACAATTGTGGATTAGATAGTCTTAAAAAATAAGAGAATATATTCGTATCCTAAAAATGCTGCTTCTGAAAATTTTACATGCCTGGTCTCCTTCCCCATAACTATGAAGAGCAGACGAGGGCAGATGCTCACACAGGAAGGTCACCGGCGCTCTTGCTTTCTGCTTGTGTCTCACTGGGCTCAGCTGGGAGGAATGGCCGTATGTGTGCTACCTATACCCCCGTCACCCTGCGGTTGCCAGAACAAAGGAGGTGCCCTGCAGACCAGAGGGTCACAGTCCAGGCATCCTGGAAGTCACCTCCCCCTGCTCCCTTCTTACCAGCAGCTGCTTGCCTTCCTGGCCCCGTGATCCACCCCGTAGAGACAGCACTGGGCCGTTTCATTTTTCCAGTTTCAGGCGTAGCATAAAAGTCCATGAGATGACTGAAGCACAGTTCAAGCTCTTGTCTCTGATTTTCCATGAACACACTCCATCCTCCTGGTATCACATCCCTGTGTGGCCATGGCCCTGTGTGGTGACAAGATGGACAACTTGTTCTTCCTGAGCAGAAGTGATAGGTTGTCACCGCCAAGATCAGTTCACGAAGACTGTGACGTCCCTTCTGGTCACACTTGAACTGCCCCTTCTCATATGGTCATTCGGAAGAAGCAGCTGTCGTTCTGTGGTCTCCCCTACGCAAATGCCCGCGTGGCAGGAAACTTCATTTCTTCGTTCAGCAGCTATCGAGAACAGTCCAGCCAGTGGTCACATAAGGAGATTGGAAGAGGATTCTTCCTCAGTTGACCTTCAGATAGGGCTTCAGCCCCAGCTGACATTTGGATTATAACTGGGCATGGTGGCACACACATGTAATCCCAGCACTCTGAGAGGCTGAGGCACAAGGACCACAATTTTAAGCCCACCCTGGTAACTTAGTGACTTAATGAGTCACTGTCTCCAAATTAAAAAAAAAAAAAAATAATCAAGGGCTGGGTACGTAGCTCAGGGTGAAGGCCCTGGGTTCAGTTCCTAGAGTTGGAACCTTGGGTGGGACCCTTAACCAGATACCCAGCTAAGCGACAGTCTGATACCTGCCCTACATAAAACTATCAGGTTATAAATACATGTTGTTTTAAGTCCTTAAATTTGGGGGTAATTCGCTTCACAGCACTAGGTAGCTAATATAGCATCCATGAAATTTGTATGATCAGTTGCACTTGAGTGTGTGTTTCTCAGCTGGGCTCACGTTCATCTCTTGCTGTGATTCTCTTCTCTTCTGTCTTCCCCTTCTCTCCTCCTTCTACCCCTATTATTAATCTTCCTCACTTGATTTCTGTTCCATTTCAATCCCCAGTTCCCACAGCTGTGATGCATCCTTGACATTGATTAGAGAGGCAGAAGTCAGAGGGAGCTCGCATGGAGGGGCAGTGTGCCACTCGAGGAGAAGTACTCCATCCTTGGCAAAGGGCAAAGAGCTTCCTTGGTTGGAATCAATCGCTTCAGAGTTGCTGAAATGGTTTCCTCCAGGCTGTAGTGCAGCCTATTTGGTCTCGAGCCAAGGACTCGTGTTTGAGTGAAATTGGTTTCACCATTCTTTTCTCAAGGGAGTAAGGACAAATAAATTTTCTGCTTAAAAATGCAGTCTCTTGACTTGAAGACTGGCTCCCATAAAGTGGGGCTTCCTATTTATCACTTTCAATACAGAAACAACCTTTTAAGAATGATGAGCTCCCTTGCTACGACACAAAAGTTGCCCAAAGCAAATCTTCTTCATAAATGGAGCTCCAAAAGTTTTTATTAGATTTTCTAGATTATTAGCTTAAGAATACATTTGAAAATGGATACACTGATAAGAGCATGAACAAGGATAGTACACCCACTCCATACCAGGCCCTGTGCTACAGAGCGACCACCTCAAGGCTATGAAAAGAGAAAGTGCTGTCTTTATTTCAAGGATGAGACAGTGAGAATCACAGACTAGGCATAAAGCGTCTCCAGCTTTTTATGAATACCTGTGTGGCTTTTTATTTATATAAATGTTTCTAGTGACCAAAAGTGAAAATGCAGATAATTAGAGAAGAAAACAGCAGATAACATGTTAAATCACAGAGTTGCCAGATTATAGAGGCCTGGTGGGCTCTAAAAAAAAATCCGTCTGTCTTGATGTTATCTATTTGAAATGTTGAGATTTACCCAAGATGATGGATGTATTCTGTTTTTGGTTGTTTGTTTGTTTGAACAAACTGACTTATCCTACTTGAAGACACTGAATTTTATCAGTCACTCACATGTAAATATTCAACTAAGTCATCTATTTAAAAACTCGAAAGCTGAAATTCTCTTGTGCTTGTGAAATTTAAATATTTTCTTTTAGAATGGGAAATAGCTACTTCACCTACTCCTGTGAGCTGGCAATTTCCAAGTGCAACTGTCCATCCCCCTGGAACTTTGACTCAGATTTGCTTTAGATACCCTTCCCTGCTGCCCCCCAACAATTCACGCTTGGACACACAGGCACACGGGCGTGTGCATGCACTTATGGGGGTAGCTGAACGTGTGCCCAAGTGATTCATCTAGGGCTAATTTTTACATATGGTATGAGATGTAATTTGAAGTTTTTTTTTAATATAAGTGTCTGTTGCAGCACCATTTGTTTAAAATTCTATCTTTTCTTCATTGGATCATCTTTGTACCTTTGTAAAAAATCAGTTGTCAGTTTTCTGTTCCATTGAAACAAACCTATTCTTTCACTAATATTTTACTATGTTGATGCCAATATGTTTAAACAACATCTTTTTTGTTGGTTTGCTTGTTATTTTTTGTTTGTTTTTGTTTGTTTTTTGGGACAGGGTTTTGTTGTGTAGTCCAAGCTGTCCTTGAACTCACTATGTAGCCCAGATTGGCCTCAAACTCACAGCAATCCTCCTGCTTCAGCCTCCCGAGTGCTGTAAGCTACATCTTAAAGTTGGGTAGTACAAGTCCTCCAGCTTTCGTCTTTTTCAGCATTTTCTTGGCTATATATTTTAGAATCAGCCTTAGTGGTGTCTGCAAAGAATCGTGTTGCAATGTGGACTGAGATTGTGGTGCACTCATAAATCAGTAAAAGGCGAATTGACATCTTATCCGTGTTAAAGCTTACAGTCCGTGAAAACAGGTTGGGAAATCTATTTATTTATTTAGGTCATATTAGGTCTCTCGTGTCTGAATTTTGTAAACTTGGCAGTGCTAATTTCTGGAACGTGTCCCTTGCTCTGTTGTCCTCCCAGTCTATACACATCCTGTTCCCTGGATCTTATGGCGCTGTACCCACTGTTTGTACCCCACCACACACACACATGGAACCCAGTCCTCTACTTCTTTACAAAACCCTCAGTCCTACTGCGGTTTGCAGTGCTCCCTCAGGGTCTGCGTCACTTCCCCAGAGCCTCCCTTTCTTTTGCCTCCACGCTTTTTAGGGTGCGTCCCTTCCCCTGCATTTCTACACCAGTTTCTTTTCCAGCCCTAAGCACCAGGTAAAGAACTGCTCCTTTAATTTACTCAGACCACCAGCCTGGATATTCTTAGAAGGCAGAGACCGTGCCTGATCTGGGGTCTGGTATCTTTGGCACGTTCATTTTAGGTATAAAGAAATAAAGGAATGAAGGGAAACAGGCTAACAGTCATCAATGCTTTTCTCTGTGTCAAGCACTGTGACAGAGTGGTGCTAGAAAGACTGATAGAGAAAGAGTCTCTAGACAGTGTCTTCACAGATTCAACAGGTCTCCTAGACAGAATACCCAACACCCAAAGTTAAAGGGTTTATTTAGCTCACAGCTTGTAGAGGTTTCAGTCCACAATCAGCTGACTCCAAGGCAGGGTTGGCAAGGGGACATCGCAGAGGAGAACAAGTTCATGGCAAGCAGAAGACAGCAAAAGCAAGCAAGGAAGGGAGAAGACAAATCTTTTCTGTCCCTTATGTCCAGGCTACTGGGATTAGGGTGGTGTCCAGCCAGTCAGTGGATGATTTAGTAATCACCCACCCTCATCCTAGCATTGCACCATGAAGTAACCACACACTCTAGCGTTAGCCACCCCTGAAAAAGCCCCACCTATGACTACATTAGACCTTGGGGGACATCTAGACATGAGCCATAATACCAGGTGTCTCCTGCTGGATGTTTTTCCTTTAGTATTAGTCATACCATAATATATGAATACTCTCAAGTACCTTAGGGAAGGATTAATATTGACACCTAGAGTATATTTCATATATTGGATGTACCACACTTGATTTGCCTATTTTCATATTGATAATTTTTTGCATATTTCTATCCATGCTCCAAAAAACATTCTCAGACATGCTTCTCTGTGCTCGTGACCTAGGTGTCATCTAGGGAAAAAAAACCCAAAAGACAGAATGGAGACGTACAAGATATACACATTTAAAAATTTTAGATAGTGAAAAATGCCCCCAGTTGATGTTAGCAATATGCCAGAATACTCCCACTAACAGTGCTACAAAGTACCTGTTTGGTGTCACTAAGGCTTGATGTCTGCAGACCTTTATTCTCTTGCTCTACTGAGAGAGTGGGTAGGTGTAGTTAATGGCTATCTTATACTTTAATTTATATTTTCTTCATTATTACTATAGTTTATTTTCTGTTCATTGGTTGATTGATCATTTGCATTTCCTGTAAATTGCTCATTTATATAATTTGCTAATCGTATTGGTCTATCTGTCCTCTTATTTGGGAGTGTTCATCCTGTATTGTGAATGCCAATCCCTTGTTTACTATATAATTTCCAAAATCTTCTCCCATTTTCTTAATGATGACATTTTTATTATATTTTTATCATTCATAAGTTTATTGCCTTTGTTTTTTCCTAGTATCAGTTTTATCAAATTTTAACGAGCTTTCGAGTTTTATCTTGGGAGCGCTTTCTGCTGTCGTCAGTACCAGCTAAACGTTCAGACGAGCGTCCCTCCAAAGCCTAGTGCTTCGTCACACCGCACACTCTGTTCCTTGCCGTGTACTAACCAAACGCTGTCAGTGAGGGGCGCTCGGCCTCACGTGATCGCTTCCGCACTCACCCCTTCGTCTCATCCCAGGCCCCCTGTGCCCCACATCTCAGACCTCCGCTGAACCCCCTGCAGTGAGCTAGCAAATGATACCTCAAAGATAAGTGGGGACCCGGGGTTAGTTTGGAACCAGGCCTTGAAACGACTCACGTCACTTCCACGTCACATTCCACCAGCCTGGAATACAGTCACATGGTCACACCCGCCTGCACAAGACGTCAGCAAGTGTCACGTAGCCCTGTGCAGGACAGGGGTGTGGCCCACATCAGGCAGGGTCTCTGGCATGCTTGCCCGTGTTAAGGTCACAAACGTTGCTCACCTATACTTTTCCTTCTGATGCACTTATTGTTTTATTTCTTACTTATTAGATGATGATAGTGTAGAAGTAGTTCTACTTGTTATTCAATCCCTGTGGAATTTGTTGGTCAGTGGTATGATATAAGGAATCCAATCTAATTTTTTCCAAATGGATTGCCGTCTTGTTTTGTAGTGTGGTCTGCTCCCTATAGGGCTCCCATCAGTCTGGGATTTTCCCACATTTATTGTTCCAGCAGTTTGCACTGTGTCAGCCTCAGGTGACCAGAGAGTTACCAGGAGGGGCTTCGCTGGGAATTTGCATTTTCTCTCAGTAGCCTGAAGTCGATGCTGTTCACTGATGCCAGGCAGCATCTTTGAAATTCTTCCATCGCTGCCCCCATGGTGACAGGCTAGTATAGCTTTGTGTGTCACTTCACTGCAAGGCTGGGAGATCTATGAGGATCCTGAGTCAGGATTTGTGCGTCCCTTTCATCCATTAGGAAAACTAAATGTTCACCCCAAGTAGCCTAGCAGATTGCCTCTTGCGGTTTAGTTATTTGTAGAAGGAGAAGAACTGAGCACAGGGATACTTTGGGCTGCAAGAAAAATCAATCGAGCAGAGATCAGAATTGTCTTGGTTCATTTCCAATCCTGACTGATTCCATGGGGCTGGGTACGTTGCAGCCATGAACAAAAGCTGGTATCAGGTGATGAGGAAGGGAGCGGGTCTTGGATAGGAAATCGAGGACATGTGCTATGACTATGTACTGAATCAGCCTCCCCACCATGCCCTTGGTCTCCTCCGCAGTGGTTCCGTCTCCGCCACCGCTTTATTCGGTTTTCATGTGTTTCGGTGTGTGGAAGGACAAACTCCTGCATCCACTTGGTTCTCTATCAGGGCTCAGTTCAGGAGCACGCACACACTTTGTCCTTTCTCAAAACTGTCTTGAAATGTATTGCTTATTATAAGTTTTAGAGATTGTTTTCCACAGAAAAAATATGTGGCGATTGCACTCAATGCATTATGAACCTGAGAATTGGCATCTTTAAAATGCTGTCTCCCCATCCATTCGCTTAAGCTCCCTTCTCATCCCTGGATGAAGAGTTATTGTTTTCTGCAAAAGAGCAAAATAAAAGTGTCTCTTATTTTGGTGCTTCCCCAGTTGATTGATAGAATAGTCTTTTGGTGTTGGCTACTACAAAATGGTTCTTTCCTATTGTTTTTAAAATGTTCTACTAGTTAATGTTAGTGTGTAGGAAAGATATTGATTTTTGCCTTTTGATCTTGTTCCAGCCGTTTGAATTTTTCACTTGTCCTAATGGGAATGAGCTTGTTCTGAATCTTAGCGAAGGTAACTCTAAAGTTTTCATTACTGGGACTGATCATTCGTGTAAGATTAGGGTCATTACACTTTAGCAAATAAAAAGAGATTCCTTCTTTTCCTGGTTTGCCCAGAAATTGTTAAAAGAACCAGACGTGAACTTGGGCATCTTTTGAGATGACCGTCTGGTTTTTCTTCATACATTTGTTAATAAAACATATGGGTATTAGAACTGTTTGGCTGCTAGTGACAGAGAGTAGAAATAATAGAAGACTTAGTAAGAGGGAGATTTATTTCTCTCTCATATGAGTCCAGAGTGAAGCATCCCAGGGATGACTTTGGCATCTCTACAAACTCCCACACACTCACCTCCTCTGCCTCTTAAACTTTGCTACCAAAGACCCACGACAAGACGGTTGCTGTAAATCCAGGGCCTTTCTTTGTATTTTTACATCATTTTCTATGGTTTAGATGCATTTGTTCATCTTCCATTTTAAATTTTACATCTACTTACAAATGATATTCACCTTAGATTTTCTTTCTTCTGATACTTTTCTAGTGTTGACCTCTGAATCATTCTACTTTCATCTATCAATTAGACATATGTCCAAACATTTGACTGAATTGGCTAGAAACAATAGGTTTTTATGTGAAAAACATAATGAAAGTCCAGAGCTGGCTAAGGCTGGTGCCAATGTTCGAGGGTGTTATCAGGGTGGAGTTCCTGCTCTTTCTGACTGTCGGTGGGTTTCGGCCCCTTGCCTTAAACTTCACCCTCCCAGGAGGGTGGGGTGCTTGCAGGTATCGCTCACTTGCTTAGGATGGGAAGAAGGGGAGAAGTACACGACAGAGGGGTTTCCCACTCAGTCTGTCCCCTTCCATCGGGGATAAACTGGACCGTGTACCCTCAGCGTAAAAGATGCACACATCAGAATAAAAACTAAGGGAATGAATTTGATGCCACAAAAACATCTAGGTGGGGAGTGTAACTCAGGGTACTGGTCTATCAAGGGCAAGACCAGGGCTTCAATCTTTAGCATCAGAAAACTTTTTTAAAAAGGAGAAAGAGAAAGGAAGGTGAAGAAAGACAAAGGAAAAGGGGGAAATTTTTTCATTGTACCTTCAGGTTCTTTCTCTTCATTCTGCCAGGCAGAGGAAACTATTCTTTCTTGAATTCTAATAAATTTGTTTGTAGAAAATACTGCAGTGTTTATTCCAGTCTGAGTAGAATTATGGTTGTTTTCGTGTCTGCTCATCAGAATGGAGCAGAAAGTTGTGTTTAGAGCTTTTGTTTCCCCTTTGTTCATTTACTCAGTATACGTATTTAGCATCTGGTGTATTCTAACTCATGATGGTAAGACAAGTGACATACAAGCCCTGACCTCCAGGGAAATCCCCCAGTAACAGTTGGAGGTGGCAGGTCCCTTCTCAAGGTGCTCCTTTTCCCATCACAATGGCAGCAAGTGGCAGTGAAAAGACCTAGATCCAAGAGCTACTTTTTCTTGCAGGAAAGGTGTCTTTCCCCAGATAAAAGGCTGAATAAAATGAAATAAATAGCAGAAGACTGACTATGGTTAGCGAGTTGTTCAGATCTCTCAAGGGCCTGCTTGAGGGGTTACTGGTCTGATTCAGACACATATTTTATGCCATTGTAGCAGCTGGATTTGTGAACCTGGAAAATAAAAGCGTAAATCTCTTACAGCAAGGACATCTTGCATGTGTTCCGGAGTTAGGGATCTTGCATGGTGCAGGGCGGTTCTGCTGGAGAGTCAGGGATGTAGTAATGTGCCTGGCACCAGGAAGGCGACCCTTCCAGCGTGTGGACATGCTAGACGTGTGAGGTTTTGGTTCTCTGCCAATCTAAGCAGGTGTCCCTGTGTTTCATGGCCTTACAGAGTTCACATCCGTGTTCGAGTCTCTCCTTTCGATTTTGTGATTACTCTTGCCTGTGGACACTGGAGGTTTGTTTAGTCTGTGTGCGAGTTCACAGCAGAAAGTGGCACTGAGGGAGCACTCTCAGACCTTGGGACATAGCCCATGCCTGCAAAGGCAGCTGCACACCTGCTTTCTGACCAGGAACCCTTGGAGAATTCAATACGCCACTGCTTAGTGTATCATTTCAGCGCTCCTAAGAGAAACCTTCAGTATACCCCACACTTCCTAACCCTCTCAGAGATACGTTTGATTTTTTTATTATACAGAAAATTTAAGAATTTAAAAAACCCAAAATTTCAAAACAAAATAAAAGGAGAGTAACAATAGTGAATAGATCATGTGTCATGATCTTCAAAGCAGTTACTCAGAGTACAAGATACAGACATGAAAAATCGTTCAAATGAATTAGCACAGACTTCTTTTCCTTGAACTAAGAAAAACTAGTAATGTAACTAACTTACCTATATTTATTTTTTATTTTTTCCATTTCCCTTCCTTCCTTTCTCCTCTCCCTTACCCCGGTGTCTCTTTCCATTTGAATAGTTTCTTCCTAATTCACAATGTCTATTGTACATTTTAGATCTTATTTACTCTTTCAGTTTCTCACACCAGGGAGATAATATGATATTTACACATGTGTGTCTGATTTATTTCACTTATGAGTATGGTCTCGAGTTGCATCCATTTACCTATAATAGTCTTAAGTTTATTCTTCATAGCTAAGTAGTACTCCATTATATAAAAAAAGCCTCATCCTTTTTATCCATTCCTTGATGGGCATATGGGTTGTTTCCAAGATTTAGCTATTACAAGTTGTGCTGCTAGAAACATGGGTGCTCATATATCGCTATGATGTGACATTTTTAATTCTTCTGGAGTGATACCTAGATGGGGTATAGCTGGTTTGAATGGAACCTCTAATCCTAGCATTTTAAGGAATCTCCACACTGATTTCCACAGTGATTGCACAGTCTCTGCTGGAGAAGGCTTCCTTTCCCCACAGCCCCTCAGCATTTGTTATTGGTTGATTTCCTGATGATAGCCATTCTTTCCTGGGTAAGATGGAATATCAGTATTGTTTTAATTTGTGTCTTTCGAATGACTGGTGATATTGAACATTTTTTCATAGATTTATTTGCCATTTGTATTTCATCTGAGAAGTGTGTATTCATCTCAGGTGCCCATTTTTGGACTGAGTCTAAATTTGAGAGTCTGAATTTTTTCAATTCTTTGTATGTTCTAAATGAAAGTCCCTCGTCTGAGAAACAACTGGGTAAATTTTTTTCCTACTCTGTGGGTTGTCTTTTCACTCTGTTGGTGGTTCCTTTAGTTGTGTAAAAGGCTTTTAACAAAATGAGATTCTAGTTATTGATTCTTTGTAGTA
>RJWM01029724.1:0-24126 GCA_004363535.1 Dasyprocta punctata | reverse complement strand
TTTTTTTTTTTTTTTTTTTTTTTTTTTTTTTTTTTTTTTTTTTTTTTTTTTTTTTTTTTTGGTCATGTTATCTTTCCACTGTTGGTTCCCTGCTTTTCCCTTCTGTTTAATTGCTTGTCTTGCTTGTTAGTTTCTTCCTGTTGTTGTTTTTGGCATTGTGGTCATTTCTGTCTCTTTCTTGAATCTCTTTCAGTACTCTTTGTAGTGTTGGTTGGGTGGTCTTGAAGTTCTTTAGTTGTTCTTTGTCAGGGAAGTATCTTATTTCTCCATTGATTTTGAAAGATAGCTTTGCAAGGTACATTGATCTGGGTTAGAAATTGTTTTCTTTCAGTACTTTAAATAGTTCACTCCATGCTCTTCTTGACTTGATGATTTGTGTTTAGAAGTCTGCCATGATTCTGATAGGCTTTCTTTTATAGGTGACCCATTTATTTTCTCTAGCAACATTTAATATTCTGTTCTTCTGCTGAATTTCTGGGATCTTTAGTATTATATGCCAAGGTGTAGAATTATTTTGGTTAAGTCTAATTGGAGTCTATATGCCTTGCTTATCTGTGTCAGGTTCTTTTCCTGTGTTTGGGAAGTTTTCTATTATTACTTCTGCAAATAGTCTTTTTATATTATTTGGGTTGCCTACTTTTTTGTTGACACCTATCAATCTTATGTTGTTTCTCATTGCATTACCTTGCAGCTGTTGAATTATTATTTCCTGAATCCTTGTTATTTTTAAGAGATCTTTCCTTTCATGAACACTAGCCACAATCCTGTCTTCAAGGTCTGCAAGTCTGTCTTCAACTTCATTTATGTGGTTTTGCCAGCTTTCATTGGAATTTTTGATTTTTTGGATATGTCCTTGAATTTGCTTCATGTATTCTGTTTACTGTATAGTTCATCTAAGGTTTCCATCATTTTCCTATGCTCCTGTATTTTTTAATCTATGTGTTCCTTGGACATACTAACCAGTTCTTTCATTATGTTTATCATTTCTGTTTTTTCCTGAGACATTATTTTTTATCTAATTTCCTTTACAGATTCCTGGAGTTGTTTCTTTATTTCCATTGCCACTATTCAGAAATTTCAGGTGTATGATTTCTAATTTTATCCATGTCTATTTCTCCTGTACTTGATCTGGATGGGCTGGAAGTTTGAGATTTCATTTTTTCCTTTCGTTTGGAAATTTTCTTGTGCTCCTCCAAATCAGCCAGATGTCAAGCCATAGTTGCTTACTGTGCTGGCAGCCCATCCAACAGTGGGCCTCCTTGAGAGTTGTCAATGGCTGGGGTTCCATTCACCCAGAGTCCCAGTCCCTCTGTGCCTCAGAGATGATTCCTGGGTGTGGATGCATCACTGGGCACAGTTTATCAGTCCCTGTGGGCCTCACTGTGTATTCCCAAATGACTGTGGGTCACTGGGCACACACACCTGGTCCCCACTAGCCTCAGAGATAGTTCCTGTGTGTGGGTACATCTCTGAGTGCAGACTTCCAATCCTTGTAGACCTCACTGAGGGTTCTCAGATGACTGCAGGTTGCTGGGTACAGACTCCCAATCCCCACAGGCCTCAGAGATGGTTTCTGGGTGTGGGTCAATCTACTTTTTAAACTAAGTTCACTCAGTTATTAATCTTAGCAGTTTTTCAACATTCTGTAGTATACAAGTCCTATTTATTGATCCATAAGTGGACCATGTCATTGGTAGAGGTTTTCTTTCCTCCATAAACATATTGAGAGTATGAATGCTGTGGATTCACAGTCATACTTGAATGACACTTGATGAAATGGAGCTAATTAAGCATCATCATTAAAATTTGTAACTACATCAAGGGAGAACTGAGCCGCCTTCTGGTGCTGGGCACTGCTTGACCCCGGAGGAGAACCAAATGGGCCGAAACTGACCCCAACTCGCCAGTCCCGCACGGTGCCGGCCCACATCAAGGGAGAACTGAGCCGCCTTCCAGGGCTGGGTGCTGCTTGACCCCGGAGGAGAACCAAATGGGCCGAAACTGGCCCCAACTCGCCGGTCCCGTGCGGTGCCGGCCCACATCAAGGGAGAACTGAGACGCCTTCCAGGGCTGGGCGCTGCTTGACCCCGGAGGAGAACCAGAATGGGCCTAAACCGGCCCCAACTTGCCGGGCCCGTGCAGTGCCAGCGTGCGGGCTCAGAATCAAGGACAGCATCCGTGTCCCCCCTCCCCCTGTAAGCAAGTTGCTGGCTCTGAGGTCTGGCTAAATTGATGGCAACTAAGGTACATAAAGCAACTAAACACTAGTATTGTTTTGTAGATTTTGCAGGCCTCTGATCAGCACCCTCAATGTCTCTTTGCATGACCACAGTGGGCAATGTTGCAAATATGGGGGACTCCCTTCTGTGTTGTCTTCAAGGACTAATGTGGTCCTCACCGTTTTGCTTAACTCTGATCGTTATTATTTTTCTCTTTTTTTTCCTTTATTTTGTATTCTGTTTTTATTGATTTTGTTTTGTTTCATTTTTGGTTCAATTCTACTATACCTGCTGGAATGGTCAGCTAATCTGAAGATGGCAAGGTATGTTATAGTAGCTATTGTACTCACATTATCAGTCTTCGAGGTTCTGTACCATTCCTACTGCTTTGTTTTGATTGACTCTACTCTGTTATGTTCTGTTGTATTTTGCTATCTTTAAAATAAAAAAATAAAATAAAATAAAATAAATAAAATTTGTAACTTAAAGAAAGAAAATTTTATTATTTTCCTGTCTGTAATTCCGTACTAAGCACATTAAACCAAATGATAGTTACATCCTGAATAGCAAGGGAGGAAAACTTGGAAACAAAAATTGGATCTGCATTGACAAACAAGAAAAAAATTCAGATATAGATTGATCAAATCTGGAAGATTCATGCGTGGGATCATTCAATAAGATTAAGCTGTTTTTTACTGCTTGGTTCATTGAGATAATAAATAAGCCATATACATAACCTTCTTAGATTTCAGGTTTGTATCACTTGCAATTGGAAAGATTACCTTTGATTGCATTTCTAATTATTTACATATACCCTTCCACTATTCCTTTCTCAAATTATTACTTTGTTTGACACTGTCAAACTGCAAGATCAGAAAGAGTATTTCCATGCTCTTTTCATCTTGCTTCCCCAAAACTGAACATTAAATTGAATTTCAAAGTTAGTTGGTTTCATATCTTTAGAATTGCATTTATCTCTAATTACAAAAGCTACCTCAGGTGTGTGTGGGGGGGTAAAAAGAATAAAAATGTTTCATGTACGTGTACCAATTATCTACAATGTAATGTGATTATATAATGCAATTATATATCATGAATATTAATTGAATGTAAAACTGGAGAAAGGGGATCTTGAGATGGAAGAAGGGAGAAAAAAAGGAGGAGAAGGAGAGCTAAAATAAAGCTGAGTTCATGCTGTTTAGTTCAGTTTAAGAAACACATGTTTATCACGTACCTCTTGTCTTGGTTACTTTTCTCTCATTGCTGGGACAAAAATCTTGACACCTAAAGTTAAAGGAGGGAAGATTGATTTAGCTCATAGTTTGTGGAGGTTTCAGTCCATAATTGGCAAGTTCTAATGCAGAGTGTTCTGGCACAGGAGCAACAATTCATTGTGATGGAACAGCAAAAGTAAGAAGAGCAAAAGTGGAAGAGCATGAGTGCAAGCCTCTATCCTTTCCTTATATCGTATGGAGGCTACCCACTCCAGGGTGGATGTAGCACTCATACCCATAACTCCAGCATTGGATCGTAAATTAGTTACAAACTCTAGAAGCCCACTTCCATGACTGTACGAGGCTTTGAGGGGATATCTAGACACAAGCCATAACACCTCTCATGCAAAATAAAATATAAAGATAAATGAGTTGACTCTTAATCATAAAAGTAGAAAAACACAGAAATGATTTCAATACAAAGTGGAAAGTGGTAAAATGAGGTGCTGTGAGAAGGGAGGCACTTAACAATATGATATACATTCATGGAAATAACTGAAAGACTATAGAACTGAAAATTGGAAAAATAAAACAAAAATAAAAATACCAATTCCACTTCCTTCTTTGTTGAGTCAGCTAACCATTAAACCTGGTCTACCTTACATATAAAACACCCTTCTATACACATGCACTACATATATCATGTCATGTAACTTTTGGTATTTTTTAATGAATATTTTTAAGCATTACTTTTACCAAAATTATTATATGTTGTCTTATTCTAAATACAAAATAGGTCTTTATCACATTTTACTTAATTGTCATGCTATTGTTAACATTACCATTGTTTTAACATTTAATAATAATACTGCAACAGCAAGCAGAAACACCAAAATGACACCCAGGATTTGGAGGCAGATTTATTTTACATCAACAGGCACTGAATCACTCCCAAAATATCAGGCCTCAAAGGCCCAGGAAGGGAAATTTTCATGGCATCTGCAAACGAAAAGTACAGAGGCAGGGTACTTGGCTATGTTTGATTTGTTTTTACAATATATATCATAGTGGCCAATTATTTCTAAGAAACAGAAAGCAACCAGAACCTCAACAGAAACTGTCACCTGGACAACTAACAGACTGACTGAGGGACATTTTGTGCTCTACTACCAAACTGAATATTTTATTTTATCCACAATTTCTTCATTTCTGATCATTTATGAAACAGACATCTAGAAATAGTCTACAGCGTCAACAGTATGTTAACTGCTAAAATTCAAGTAAATTTTATGTCTAAACTTTAGAGTTATTGAGGCCTACAGAATTTAAGTGACTGAGGAGTCACTCAATACCCTAGAAATGCTTAATTTTGTTTTTCTCTCTGTTTCTAATTCCACTCCAGTGTCCATAAACTTTCCTTATTTCATTACCTGTCTGACAATACTGTCATCTGACCATAAATAAGCAGCATTGGCTTACACAGTCACTTTCATAACACCGTGCATGGGAGCAGCAACTGTGTTTGTGTGAGTGAGTTACATTTCTGGTTAATAATGCTTCATGTCAATTAAAAACACCCCAGTAATCAGTGTGGTGCTAAACCATATAGACAAAGGAAGTTTACTATTTATTGCACAATACAAGGCAGTGTTTCTTTTGCTGTTATATATGGTTAGATATGGGTTGAAAGTAACATTGCCCATGTTTCAGTGTCAGAAGTTAGCTCACAGAGGTAATGTGGATAATTTTTTTCCAGACAATTTTTAGATTCCTCACTTAGAAAATAAAATGAGGTTGTAGAAGTTGAAAAGGGCAGCATAGTTTCTAACCTAAGAACAAAAGACTAGTGCCCATTTAAGAGAAAGAACAAATCAATTAATCAATTAAAGGAGCATCGCATTTTTGTCAACAATATAAAACTTTTTGTGTGGTTTTCAAGGAAATATATCCCATTAAATAACACTGCAAACAGAAATACTCTCAGCATTCAACTAACTAGACACAGATGCATGTGTTTATCATTCTTCTCCCATGCCCATTGCCTGAGGCAGTGGAAAGCTTTTTTCTAATGTCCTTTTGCCTTATCTCTTCCAACTTTATATTTTCATTCTCAATAGACTTCAATGCTCACTTCAATGAATATAAATGTTTCCTGTTTTAGGACTTTAACAACATAGTTTACTAGTACCCCCTACTCTTTCCAGGCCAACAGACTATATCTCAAATGAAGCTATTCAGTAAAGCATCAGCTTAGAAGAAAAGCAGCCTGGATTTTAGCCATCTTCCAAGTACTCATAAAGTATTTCTTTCTCTAATGTCGAAGTAGACTCAGAAGAGGCAGATTTGTAGCAGAGATTAGCTCCATTTCCAATGTATGAACTCAGGGAAAAACATGTTTCTAAAGAGTTTAATTAAAGCAAAGGACTTATTTATTTATTTATTTTAAGTCACAGTGTTTTTTTCCTTCATCTTTGTGAACTCATGGTTATTTAAGAACAATGATTGTGGATGCATTACAGTACCCAAGAATGGAAAGAGTAAAAAACAGGTCCAAAAAAGGAAAGAGATAACAAAGGAATAGAATTTTTTTGTGGAAATTTGTTCTTGTAAATTAGTTTTTTGAAACATCTTTTGAATTCTGGTCTCAATGTTTATTCATGTACTTATTCAAGTTATATATTGAAAAATCCCAAAATATAAATCCAGTATACAAGGGTTTTGGACTGCATCATTAAAAAGATGAACAATCTCTCTATAAAATTTACATTCTAAGAAGCAAAAAATATTCTCAACAAGGAATCATCACCTAATTATTTTATGGTTGCTCTATAATTAAAAGTGAAATAAAGTGTCCAGAAGCAATTAGGGAATATTTGCTTGAAGAATTACAGTTGGAAATGAGTTTTAAAAGATGAATACCTAACAGAAGACTATCACAACAAAGGAAAGAACATTGCATAGGTCTAAAATGGAGAAAAGCGCACATGTTCCAAGAATTGAAAGGATTTCAATTGGGTTAAACAAGAAAGCAAGTGAGCTGTCAGCAGGAAATGAATATATAAAATGGATATTGCCCACATCTCAAACACATTCTAGATATTAGTAGAGCAATAAAAAGACATTTAAAAAGTGGATGGATCTGAGAGCTCTTTAGAAGCATTCACACTTTATGACTAAAAGATAAGCAAGAAATGACGGTCAAGAATGATCCTAGAATTTGTTAGAGCAATTATAGGAATGGAAGTAATAGTGTTTGTTAAATGTTACAAAGACTCTTCATTATGCATTACAGAATTCGGAGCAACTATAAGTAAAAAACATGCAAAATTTAAAAATTTACATGCTTCAGTAGTAAAAGTTTGGAAACATTAAGGTAAAATTAACTTTATAGTTCAGTGGACTCAAATACTAGACTGTATTAAACCTTCTTTTTTTTTCAACTCTTAAATCGTTTTTGTAATTTTTCCATTCCATAAGTTACTTGGCTATAGTCAACCTTTTATTTCCAAAGCATAAATTCAGTAGGCATGAATAGTTTTTCCTTCCTATTTTATTTTGGAAATTCTCAGAAAACAATTAATATTATGTTGTCTGTACTGCATTTCTGTGACCAGAAGGGTAAAAGCTCACCAAAATAGTAGTGAAAAAAAATAACAACAAATAACTCACTGTTCACCTTAAAAAGTCACATTTTTTATTCACCAATTCAAGATAGGTGAACATTAGAAGAAAATAAAACTGGACGGTAGAAGGAATATAGAAAGTTTTGGAAACTTTAAAATGCTACAAACTTTGAATTAAAAGTCATTATAATTAATTCTAAATAGAAGTTCTTACAATTTACTTTAGTAGTAAAGTTACTCTAACTTTCTCTGCTTCTCCCCGCAAGTTCTGTGTGAAGCTGTCTCTGAAATTTCCCTATTTAATTTAGGAAATATAAAAGAAATGCAATTGTCCTAAGACCTCTACATAATTTACTTGTTCAAATAACCAAGAAAGATTAACTAGTAGAGAAAAAATACTCTAAAATCATATTAGTCTGTAATATTTTTCATTTTTCCTTCTGAGGTCAGTTCTGAGAGATTACATGGGAGACTCTCTGAATGTTAATGCACCTCACATTCTCAGTAGAGCTCTGTTCTTTACTTTCATTTGACTAGTCTCTACTTTCCCTATTGATGAGAGGAGCTTTGTTTCAGGCCAATGTCTGCTCTTTGAACTCATTCATTTATTCAAAAAGCATTTAATACTCCTTTCAAGTTATCTATAGCATCATTTCCATTCTCTTAATGAAGATGGTAATTAAACTTCAACATCTAATATTTTCTTTGAGTATCATGTTTTATATAGCTCTTGAGCTTATGCACATTAGTAAATTCCAATGTCATTTTCTCTTGTTAGTCTGCCTATTGTCAGTTCTTTTCAGGAAACATATGGTAGAGGAGAAGCTTTCCCTTTACTCCACAAGATTTTTTGCAAAAATGAGTACCAAGCTCTGAACCCACAACTTTCACACACGCTTAGGCCAGAAAAGTTTATTATCCAATTTATTTTAAGGACTTTTTAATGATGCAGCAAATGTCAGATCTGGTAGGGACAAATAACTGGGCATGCTAGAGATGAAAGCTGTTCTTCTGACTATGATCCCTAAATATCTGTCAACAGTACATTTTGAGGTCCTTAGAAATTACGTATATCACATATGTAGAAGAAAATTAATTGAGCTTCAGATAAAGGGGCAAAAGTTAGAGAATGCAGTGAAGCATTTCAGGAAAAACATTATGGAATAAGCCTTCAGTTGAATTTGGGCTTAGCCTCCTTCAATCCAATATAGGAGACTTCGTAGCACTGTATGAATCAGAGACTGTGTGGGCTTCATTCATACATGCATAGATATTGTTAGCTTTTTTTTTTTCCATAACCCGGGTTATAATAAAAAAGTAACTTTGGAAAAAAATTCACCATTTATAAAAATCTATGGAATGCAAGAAGAAATGTCCATTGATGTTCACTGGATAGTGATGGTACAAAGGACAGAAAGTTTCTCGATAAACTACATAATGTATACTCTCTTTTAGCATCTTTGGAAAAGGAAGAAAAATGAATATAATGCTCACTAACACAGCCAGGACATTATGTAACCTTTATTTAAATTACATTGAAGACTTTTGAAGTGTAGAGCCATTATTAGATAAGGTTCTCCATCAATATCATAATATGCTTCCAATTTCTCAACCCCTCTTAATGCTTTCTAGGCCTTTCCAACAGTGGATCAATGGGAGCATTAAGCCACAGAGCCCCTATAAAACAACACTGCACTTGAATGTAGGTAGAGTTCACTTATTTTCTTCCAGTACTGTACATCTAAATAAGAGGCATTTGAAAGCTTTTGCTGATGCAGCTTAGATGTCTTTCTCTTCTCAGATTTTGGAAATCTAAATCAATAATCAAACAAGATATAAAATTTCTAAATAATGACTAATAACACCATCCAAAGTATTTTCTTCATCTTCAACATTTGTTTTAGGTACTTGCATTGCTAAGAACCTAGAAGGCAAGACATTCTATACCTTGGATGACAAGGACATTTCAGCCCCATGTCAAATCATCTTGCACTTCTGTGGCTTTCTACCCCAACCTTAGCAAGTAAAAATGGCTAGAAGGTTTCCTACCTACAAGGGTAGGAGTTAAAGCAGGAATTTTTTATCATTCCTGAAGTAAGTATCAGCTAACGTAAGAGATACGGGGAAAATGAAGATATGTAAGTTGAAAATAAAAGAGCTTGCATAGTCACAAAATGTCAGTAGTAGAAGGAATATATATGAGCAGCAAAATTTTAGAAGTGAAAATGCAGAATAGAGGTGTGTTCTACAAAAGGTCAGAATGACCATGGTAAGTTTAGGCATTCTATAAGCAGAAATTTCTGCTACTAACTGTACTAAAAAAGAAGCACATTAACAAATAGAGTAAAACAGATTGGCATTGAAAAATAGAGTCAGTATAAATGATTAGAATAATAGATTCATCATAAAAATTTAACTTTACTCAACTACAAGAGTTGACAGAGCAGCACTGGTTCAGCTATTCCTTTTACTTCTACATATGGACCTGACTGTGAAATCACAGAGAAGGCAGTTAGAAGGAAATTGGTAAGAACAAGGACACTTAGAACCTAGTTGCATCTCTTCTAGAGTCAGTGATGGACTCTGCTGTCTCCAGGTCTCTAAAGTCACTGACATGAGGTTTCCTTTCTGAGGAATCTCTCCTTATACGTGTCCTAAGACATGGAGAAACTGAAAGAACAGGTCTACGGCAATTTAACAAGGCATGGACTTTGCTGCTACCTCCCTGGAAAAGTGAGCTAGAACTATCAAGAATGTGGTGTGATCACATGTCTGACCTACTTCGAAAGAATGGACTTGGATTCTGTCCATTTCTGCTCATTTTGAAGAACTTGTGACCACCCTTCCCATATGGAGAACCTAGAGGGAGCTTTGAAGGAATTTGAGGGCTAGCTCAGTGACTTGTAGAAAAGTGAATTCTCAGAAATGTCGTCCATCCAAACCAAGCTGAAATATTACAAAGATGTTGAAATTCTCTAACAAGTGTCAGGCTAATGGGTTTGTTTTCCATTGAAAAGCAAAATCAGATCTTCCTTCGCAAAATATATTATTGTTCAAGGGATGCCTGAAGCTTTCAGGTAATTTTGCCTTGGCTTCTTCTATCTTAGTAAAACTCTGAAGTTTTGGCTCAGTTAAGTGAAAAAGGGGTTTCAAAAGGTTTGCCTTTTAAAAGAAAAACAGAATCCTGTTTTCACAGTACTATTAAGCTTGAACCCTAATTCTTGAAAGCCATCTTTCATTTTTTGTTGTTTAGAAATAATAATCCTCTTTTATGTAATCATTCAGTTCTATATGCACCTACATCATTACTTATGAGAGGTATTCATAAACATTTTAAAAAGGCATATATATATATATATATATATATATATATATAGTGGATAATTACCTGAATAATCACAATTAGATGAAAGTGGGAAAGCTACTTTCATCAACATTGCTCTGTTGTCTGAAATTCCACTGCTGGTAAATCTTTCACTATTTTTCCCTAGACATATCTCATTGTCTACAGCTTCATGTTTGAGTATGAATGGAAACATCTAGAAAGTCAATGAAACAATTAATTCATCATATGAAAATTTTCAACTAAGGAAAAATGAAAAAGGAGAAAAATACAGCTTGTCTAAGAAAAGAAGAGCCACAGGAAATGATATAGTTTTCAATAAAAGTAAATTTCCCAAAGCTCGTAGTTCCATGTTATGTCAACAGTAACACTTACCAAAAGACATACAGAAAGTGAATTCCAATACACTGGAAATTCGATGTCTAGTAATGATAGTGGTTATGGGCTGAGTATTTGCATCCTAACAAAACAGAATACTAACATGGTATTTGGAGATGGAAATTTGGGGAAGTAATTAAGGTTAGACTATGTCTTGAGGATAGCAACTTGTAATATTAGTGCACTTATAATAAGATATACTCCCATTCTCTCTCTTTCTCTCTTTTCTCTTCTCTTCTCTTCTCTTCTCTTCTCTTCTCTTCTCTTCTCTTCTCTCTTCTATTCTCTGTTATATTCTCTCTCTCTCTCGCTCTCTCTCTCTCTCTCTCTTTCTCTCTCTCTCTCTCAGCTGCTTGTGCTGAACTCTTCTCTCCAAAGCCTCATACAGGGATTTTTCACAGATGGTTGGATCTAAAGTGTGTGATGCTGGGATTAAGGGTGTGTGGTTACTAAATTAGCCCAATTATTGGCTTGGCATAATTCTGCGTGTGGATAATGGGAAGGCTCATTGTGAGTGTGAGTGGCACCACCCAAAGGGTGGGTAGCCTGAATAGAAATAAAGGGACAGAAGGAAGGTAGTAAAACTGCTGCTTTTTCAATGATTTTCTGCCTTGCTACCTTCTGCCTGCCATGAACTGTTTCTCCTCTACCATGCCCTTCTGTCATTCTGCCTTGGAACCAGCCAACTATGAACTGTAACCTCTGCAAACTGTGAGCAACAATAAACCTTTCCCCCTTTAACTTTAGGAGTCATGTATTTTGTCTCAATGAGGAAAAAAAATTAAAACAGCCTCTCTCCCATTAGTAACACATGAAATATGAAATACAATTCCATTCATTTGACCCACTGCTCTTCCACTTAAAATATTTTCTTTGCATCATCCTACTTTTCCAAATTTGATTTACTTATCAAGATCCACTTCAAGAATATAGGTACAGGTTCAATATCAATTTACTGGCAACCTTAACCAGTTCCAAGTACAGCAAGGGTTACTAGGTATGGAGTAAAAGTATGTAACTAGAGGTAGAATGGCAAACCTGATTAAACACTGTCTCCTCTTTCTGGAAAGGAGAAATTTGCTTTCTTTCGGGGCTATATAAATATACCCAGTATCAAGTGAAATAAATTTCCTCCCAATTACCTACATAGACAGACATAATCATGAGACAAAGCTATGGTCCACAAAAAATACGCAACCTTCAGCTGGATGTTGTAGATGAGCTTTGGATTTTGATGTTTTAGTTAGAGAAAAAGACATTTGCCTGGCACTCCTGTTTTTGACTCTTTCTTGTCTCAAAGGCAGGTATTATATTCAGAGTTACAGCAGCCTATTTTGTTGTTGAGATAAGAAAATAATCCAAATATATTAACAATTGCAAAACTAAAACAAAGTTCTAACATTTTATGATTAAAGCATTAAATATTCAAATCAATTTCAGCAATAATTAATACCATTTTTAAGGGAGAAATATTACTTCTCATTTAATGTCACTTTGGACACTTTCAATATTAGCTTCAATTTTTATTTTCAGAGATTTTTGGGATGGATGCAGAAGGCTCTGAGGCTTCAGAGAGATGTGTTGATATTATAGGACATGGAGGAAGAGGTTATAGGGCATTCAGTGTAATGATCCTTACTCCAATTTTGGTCACAGAATTTACAATTTATATTTACATGCTATGTATTAATTTCCTGCTTAAGAGTTGACTTAAAGATAAATTACACTTATTAGGAAAAAAAGTTTAGTAAAACATTTGCTTATTCAATTTCTAATATCTCTTCCAACTTTAAATTTTCAGTTTCCAAATTCTTCTCTAAAATCATGCCCATAAGCTCAAGTGATATTTACTTTTAACAAGGCAGAGTACTCACAGATTGTATTATATTCTGACAGCTGTTTTCTTTCAATTTAACATTTACATTACCCCTAATACTTGGTGCTTGACAAATTTTTGTCGGTCTTAATTTCATATCCAGAGATTATCAGTTAAAATGGAGGAGGTTCCTCATATTAGTGTTTAAAGAAGTTTTACGGGAATGTATTGAGAATCTGAATACCTGCACATTTGAACTGCAGAATTACATGCTTTCTAAAAACCTCTGGTCCTTGTTACTTGTATATCAGAGATTTCAAGGACATTTCATTCATCATGCTTATGTGGCTGTGGATAGAATTTCAAAACATTTGAGAAGATACATTTCCTACCCAGAAAATACTGATTATAAAGTTAAAAGTTCTCTAGTTTGAAGGAAAAGATGTCCACACATTAGTCTCTGTCTGGAATTTCTTCTATAATCCTTTGTCTGACTTTGAATTTTTCCTGATAAAAAGTGAGTCATAGGCATGGAGTTACTAGGATTATTCCAGCATAGTATGAGTTCTATTTTTTCAGGTTGTAGAGTTAGTGTTTAATCTCTCTTCATACCTTTTGGCTTCATTTCTATTAAAGTTGCTGATCACTGGTTTCAAAGAGAAATCCATCTGATTGTGTTAGTCACTTTCCAAGTTTGTGCTGATAGTGCAGCAGGCTGGATATGTAATGCCAGGGTATCTGTAAGAGGCAAATGAAGAAAAAAATCAATATGTAGATAGCCTTCACAAAGCATTTTATTTTATATTATTTTCCCTTTAGTGCTGAGTTAGGTCAAGTACAGCTGTGGGTCATAGGAAAGTACAACGAAGCTAGAGATGATCAATTTGAGCAAGATGCCCAATCGGTAGCAAGAAAGTCTTCATTCTAGGGTTCAAACTTTCCATAATTCTTGTGTTTGAGAAATTCTTATGGAATTCCTTCCATATAGCAAAATGGATTGGCACTGGGGAAACAGGAACTTTATGAGAAATACTCCTTGCCCTCCAGAAATATGGAAGAAAAAATAAAACTACTCCTAACTTATTATGTATCTAACATGCCTGTGGTACAGAGGAAAACACAGTAAAGATTAGGTAATTTTCTGAGCAGGTACCAGAAATTGAACTCAGGACTTTGAGCTTGCCAGACAGTTGCTTATGCCACTGAGCTATATCGCTAGCCCCAAGATTAGCTACACTTAATGTAAGTGGCCAAAATATGAGCCACAGTGTTGCCCACTGAAGTTCACAAATGCCCTCGTCTCTTTTTAAAGTGTAAGTTCTCGATATCTTCAACACAAGGATATGTTTTGTTTCTTTGTCCTTCAGAAATCAGAACTGGTAAATTAGCTGGACATGTGGCACACAGTCATAATCTAAATTCTCTGGGAGGCTGAAGTAGGAGCATCCAAAGTTTACCCCAGGCCTGGGCAAATTATGATTTAGCAAGATCCTATCTAAAAACATAAAGTGACGTACCTCGGCTACAAAGGCCCTAGCTTTGATCTTCAGTACAGACAGAAAAATAAATAAATAAAAAGTGAAATAAACAGAAAAGAGATCCTTAACAAACAGGCAAGTAAGAAAAGTGGGAAATGTGAAGATGTAAAAACGATAATAACGATGTCAATGAAGTATAAAAGTCTTGCACACAATAGCAACAGTAAATGTAAAGAATCTCTGTCACTCAGAAGACTTTCAGTGTGCATTAAACAACACTTTACTGCTTGCAAGATAGCCTACATGGGCATTCATAACAGATGAGTCAACAATACATGAGTGCTAGGTACTTTTACATTTCGTTTATTCCTCATGAAGACCTTGCTGAAATAACTCATTCTAGTTAACAAACGAGATGAAGGCTCCAAGTAATCAAGAAACATTCTTAACATAAATCATAAATATGAAGTTCAAGGTGCTAAATTAATTTAAATATCTAATTGAGGTTGTATCTCTGACTTTCAGAGCTCCTTGGGAGCCACTTCCTTGATGGGATCCATTATTATGCATCTATATCCTAACACTACTCTAATCTTATTACAGGTATAATGCTCCCTGGTTTAGAGAACAGTATTGGTCAAGTTCAAACACAGATTGAAATCATGAATTGCACTGCATACTGTTCAAGTTTCAAATTCTGCTGATTTAATTCCAAGATCCTGAGGATTCAGTAAACTCTCAAGTGAAAAATTTAATATTCAGTCAGAATGATTTAAAAATGGCTGATTGCTTTACATAATGTTTTTGTTTAATAGTTCTCATTTTCAGTCTCAAAATGATGGGAAGTGTCACAGTAGATTCTTCGCCTTTCATCTTTATTCTCTTCAACTCTTACCCCTTTTCCTTTTTCCTCAAGTGTGAGCAACATAGCAGTCTCTGCCCATGACCCACTTACTAGTGATCACAGGCAAACACTTTCCTATTCCAGTTACTTTCATGTCCTAGAATACTTAGGCATGGTCAAGTCATACAGTGAGCCAATTCCTTGCCTATCTCAATGGCTGGGAAATAACCCTGAGATATTCTCTTAGCCTGTGTTTCTTTAAAAAATTACCCCAAAATGCTGGGCGTGGTGGCGCATGCCTTTAATCCCAGCACTCAGGAGGCTGAGGTAGGTGGAGCGTTGTGAGTTAGAGGCCCGCTTGGGCTACAACATGAGCACAAGGCCGGCAGAGCTACATAGTGCGACCTTGCCTCAAAAACACTAGGACTGGGAGTTTGACTCAGCAGCTTAAGTCCCTGTCTGGCAAGCATGAGGCTGTGAGTTCAATCCCCAGTGCTGAAAAAAAAAAAAAAAATATATATATATATATATATATATATTACCCCCAAATAATTTGAATCCATATTTAAAAGGCATGACAAAATACCTCCTTTTATATATTTGTTGTTTAATGGTCTGTTTTTATTGTACATAAAGCATTGTAGATAGCTCTGTAGGCACAGCCCTGCCTGGCAAGCACAAGGTCCTGAGTTCGATTTACAGAGCCAAAAAAAGAAAGAAATGCAAGCAACTTACCTGCTTTGGTCTTTATTTCGAACTTGTATCTACTTTATCACTGAATATCTTGCAGTGACTCTTGGTTTAATTTGTATTCATGGATAACCTCTGAAAGCCCTGAGAAGGAGGCAGGAACTCCTTGGCCTACTCATGTGTTTTTCAGTCAGGGGCAAGGGATAAAGAGAGTACAATGAACTGTGCTACTAAGCAGTTGAAGACCTTGGAAAATTTAGTTGACATCTACAAATCTAACATTTTTCACTTATAAGGAGATTATAATATTTATCTTATAGATTCATCATAAGGTGATATGACACAATTTATTTAAAAAAGACACTAAATTTTTTACTAAAAAGTATGATTGATTGTTCATAATTTCTATTTTCTAACCCAGTGCTTAAAACACAATATAGGCTATAATGACTTACTGATGATGATAAAGCTAAAAGAAACTAAAATTAGACTCTTTAACTCCTACCATACTAATTAGTAACATTCATAGCCTAAATTTCTCAGAAAATTCCACATTTGCTTCAATGTGATACAGTTGGCTATTAGAAAAATGCTCATAATTTAGTTTACTTCATGTTTTCTGATCCTTTCCACACCCTTCCAAGTACCTTATATCCTCTCAGAATAAGATGGAGACCAAAAGAACCTACAGAAGGGTAACTGTGCATATGTAAAAGTAAAACAAAAATAAAGATGACAGGCATATCATCATAAAACAGGCACTTGATTGAAGTTATGCTGTAAGCTAGCACTATAACTTCAGATGAAATCAGTAATTTATATATGTATCAGTTAATATTACTATGAAATGGGTTAAAACTCCCCTTTTTATATCACAAAACACTTGTAAAAATGGTATGCAATAAAACTTTTCCATGTGTGAAAATGCACTTAACCTCTGTTATGTTGAAATGTTAGGCATTCTGTAGTACCAGATGATACCTTGGTGATATTCTCCTTTAAAAATAATCCAATTTTGTCTGAATTTCTTTACTTGCTGGTGTAGTTATTTTATCTATTCCATTAACTACTTGGAGGTGTTTATAGGAGACCCTATTATCTGATTGTGGACACTAGTACAACCCAGGTGACATATTTGGATTTTGATATAAGGCTTCAAGGTATAAAATGTAACTCTAAAGAGTAGATCTAAGGAAAATAGTTGTTTCTCAGTTTAAATTTTAAAAAAACTGGGGAAGTGAAACATGTTTGGGAAGTGTATTTGACACACGTAAGAATTTTAATGCAATAAATCAGTTTTTATTGTCAACATCTTATAGAAAGTAATGACCTCTAAATTGAGCATAAAATGTATACTCTTCCCCTTTACATTAAACCTTATACTCCATTCTCCATCAACCTGCAGTAAAAGTGGCTTTTCTATTTGTGATTGTCTATCACATGACAAATGGAGTGGGAGGCATGCTGATAAAATAATGTAGGAGAGATGGCTTTCAGTTAAGTCTAGGGGCAAAAATTAAAATGAAAACCAAATTAACTAGTTTAGCAGTTTGGTACATGGCACCCCACGGAGCATGTTTATAGAAGTGTTTTAGGTCTAGCCTCGCCCACCACTAGGGGTCACAATTACACAACACACACACAACAAACAACTGGTGGGCCAAAAAGGAGGGACTAGAAATCACCATTTGGAAATGGTTTCGAGAATTGTGTGCAGAGTACACTGAAAAAGCATTTGCCATATGCCTGCCAGGTTTAATTATATGTTAAGGGGTAAGAAGATACAATTGGCGCATAGACTTGCTCCAGCCTATTTTTCCAGTGTTATTTTTCTCTATTTCCTCATAAAATACCACTTGGAACCAGATTTGAAAGAGTCTCTCCCCAATAGTAGGGGTCAGATTTCTGACATTCACCATAGCAGGACAATTTGACATTAAAGGATTCAAAATCTTCTGGGCAAAATATGATTAAGAGAGGAAATACGTATGGTTTACCTATGGAAAACTTTCATAAATAAATCTATTTTTCCAAAAGCGAGGGTATAAAACCCCATTCTCAAAAAATGTACACAAAAAAATTAGAAGATATCAGCACTTTTAAAATATTTTTTTGGAAAGAAGAATGTAAAGAATACTATAAATTTCTGAGTCTTATCTCTTTTCTAAGTTGCTTTTTTATTATTATTATTCTCCTACAATTTCAGAGTGGTCTAAATAATTACGTTTATTTCTTTGAAATAAACACTTATTGATAATGATGCAAAGAATGTTTGTGTGTCTGATCCTCCATATCTTTTGGTTTTATTCCTACAGAGCTTCCGGGTCTTGAACTCCAGGGGGGTCCTAATTCCAGTGCTCCCTGTTTCCCCTGTTCCTTCCTGTGCTTGTTCAACTCTCACCCTTCTCACAACAGCTAGTCTCAGAGGGCTTTTCTGAAACCTAATGTTGTACCCTTTATCTTCCACACTCTTTGCCAAGGTTTCTGTAAAAATTTAATTTTCTGACATTTCTTTACCTTCCTTTTCCATACACAACCACGAGTTTTGCTGTAACTGTACTCAAATAAATCAAATTTAGTGCATACTGGAACAGAAAATTTCACAGATGCCAAAGAGTTGCTCAGAAATAAATTCACATATGCTATTTCAGGGAATTTGAGGGCTTGTGGTTGAAAATGAATATTTCTCTCTTAGATACAGACACAGACATAGATATAGATGACATAAATAGATCTCTTCATATCAATAGATAGATGACAGATGATAGATGGTTATGAAATTTATTGTTCTTCAGTGATTTATGTGATTATTCTTATCTCTTAATTAGTAAATATGGACCGGAAAGTAATTCAAAATACTTCCATTTTTTGTGGACCAAGATTAGGTATCTCTAAAGTGAACTACCCAAACAGTAACTGTACTTTTGTAGTTATATAGGCAGGGTGGTCAATGAGATAAGCCAAATCAACAGGCAGAGGGGAGCTTATGAACAGTTTGTGTTTAAATCCTGACTTTACCAATGATTGTTGTGAATATGAACAACTTTCTTGAATTCAGGTGTTCAAAATGTAATATAAAATTCTAATTTAAAGTACTTTGAGCTGGGCATGGTGGCGCACGCCTTTAATCCCAGCACTCAGGAGGCTGAGGTAGGCAGAGCGTTGTGGGTTCGAGGCCGGCTTGGGCCACAACGTGAGTGCAAGGCCGGCCTGAGCTACATAGTGCGACCCTGCCTCAAAAAACGAGGGCCGGGAGTTTGGCTCAGCAGCTTAAGCGCCTGTCTGGCAGGTGCGAGGCTGTGAGTTCGATCCCCGGTGCTGCAAAAAAATAAATAAATAAAAAATAAAAAAATAAAGTACTTTGATAGGGATTAAATAACTGTCTATTTAAGTGAGCTTACATGAAATAAAAACTTCAACCTTTCAGGACATTTAAGTGGAAATAAGGAGTTCCCAGTTTTTACTGGTGTCTTAGTTATTTTTTACTCATTGCTAAGATAGAATACCTGATGCCAAAAATGAAGGAAGAAAAGGTTTATTTTTTACAGTTTTTGGTGGTTTTAATCTATGCTCAGGTGACTGCAAAGCAGGATGGTGTGGCTGAAGGCCAGTCATTTACGGCAGCTGCAAAACAGCAAAACTCTAACAGCAAGAGAGAGGGAAGACACACCTTCTTCCCTGCCCTTACACTGTATGTCAGCTCCACCCGTGGTTGGGTGCAACACTCACATCACCAATCCCAGCACTAGACAACAAACCAATCACGAATGCCAGACTCAGCCCTGTCCACCATTACATGAGGCTTAAGTGGGGGCCATCTGACCACACTGTAACAACTAGGATGACCTAACTGTGAGCTCAGTTACCAAAAGATTATAGGTTTTGAAGCATGAGTCTTGGTTTTTACAATTCCTCTTTCACTGAGTTTTAGAGACCTCAATAAAATTGAATGTGAAGCCTGAACTACTTCTCTGGATACATGGTTTATTTTAGTGCAAAACATACGTACATTGGAACCCCAAATTCTGATTTAAAATAATTTTGAACAGTGTTTCTGAAACTACAACAATGATAATGACTGTAACTATAATTTGGTTATGTCAATATAACCAAGTGTTATATACTTGAAGAAAAATGGTTTTATTCATTTGGATAGTTGAGGAAGGAGGAAATAAAAAGAAGGAAACTTAATGGAATACAATCTTTGCTTGTATTGGCATAAAAAGCAATCCAAAGTGGATTATAAATTTGTATATTTTTTAAACCATAAAGTATTAAGATAAAGTAGGTTTTGATAATTATACTCTACAGCAATTTTTCTAAGACAAGATAATTAGGGATCTAAAAATGAAAAATATATAACTACATAAAATTTCAAAGTTTTGAACAGCAAAATGTGGAAATACAAGTCTTAGGGAAAGCATCCATAATTTTTGGTGCAATAATATTTCATTCAGTTTTTTGAATTTATTCTTTTTCTTAGTAAATGTTTGTAGTCCATAATGATTGCATTCCTTGTGCATAGATGGTACATGTACATGCGGTTGGTAAAGCTCTATCTCACTACTTCCTATTACTTATCTTTTATTTTGCTCTTTGTTTATAATTTAGGTGTCATAATGTTTTTTAAAAAATCCAAAAATTAGTAAAACACAAAAAATTTTAAAATTTGCTCCAGGAGAAAAACAATAATAATAAAAACAAATTATAGAACATGAAAAGTTATTACCAAAATTGGAAAGAAACAGTTTATTATTGAGAAATAAAAATCTGAACACCAATTAAATGTGACACAAATGATTTGGTATTATTTCATTTACAGAAGAAATGCACATTCATTGAAATGTATTTTTACCTACACATAGCTAGTTTTGAAGTATGGAAATTATTTTGCTGCATTTTTATTTGTGAATAACTATGTATATAAGTATATGTGCACATCATTGAGATTCCTGACTTGTGTTGATGATAGTTCTTATTTTGCTAAAGGTAAAGTATTTATGTGGACTTTTTTCTGGAAGTCATAGAGTTCTTTTCATTAGCTATCTTCTTATGTTAGCACATGTAAATGTTTTATTTTTCTAACAAGTTCAAGACAAAGACACATTTATAATTAACCTTCTCTTTATTAATAGGTAGTTAAGTACTCCAGTGTTTCATTATAAAATAATGAATACATTTTACATGTTACAAATTGAAATGTTTTTCTTCAGATTTTTTTTTTTTTTTTTTTCACTGAGGATTGAACTCACAGCCTCACACCTGCTAGACAGGCACTTAAGCCACTGAGCCAAACTCCCAGCTCTAGTATTTTAAGGCAGGGTCACACTATGTAGCTCAGGCCTGCCTTGTGCTCACATTGTAGTGCAAGCTGCCCTCAAACTCACAACACTCCACCTACCTCAGCCTCCTGAGTGCTGGGATTAAAGGTGTGCACCACCACACCTGGCTTCTTCAGAATTCTTAAAACGTGTAAGTGATGATACCTGACATGACATGAACAAAGGAAAGCAAATGTGTCACAGAACTGGTGGGAAAATAATGGGAAAAAGAAAAGAAAAGAAAAAATGAAACTATTTGAGGGCAGTTTTTCAGAATAAGAAAAATTACAACAAATTTTTAACAGAAATTATTTCTATAAATAAATTTTATTACAGGACATGGAGCATTTTTTACTTTCTATAGACCTTATTGTTTGAATTTTTAAAATAAGTATATATCTACTTGCAAAATAAAACTAAACTAAAATACAAGAATTCCATGGCCAAGTATTTTTTCTGTATATATCACATATTGTATTTCTTGCTTGGAAATTTATAATGCTAATTAAGCTATGAGAAATCCCATGTTACTCAAATGCTGCATCCTTTAGTTGAATAACTCTTATTAATGTGTCAATAATTATTTCTGTAAAACTCTTTAGAAAACCATGCTGATTTTCAGAGGACAGCTATAAAGAAAAAGAAATTTTCCAAAATAACAAATTGCTCAAAATAAAACACTCTTACGATTTTCATGAGTATCAGGCCCATGCCTTTAGTTTGAAGAGCAAGCAGTCTCTATGAACAAAGGACACTTCCCATGATGGCTTCAGTAATTACCTCTGTGCTTGAGAAACTGTGTTTCAGGACAGTTTATACTGCTAGCCACAACTATGTGGTCCCTGCAGGAAATCAACGAGCCCAGGAACCAAAAACAATGAAAATCATTTACTCTAATATGCTTTAGTGTAGCTCCAGTATATGGCTTGAGGCATGAACAAGATATAATACAATTTCTTAATTTTCTCAAGCTACAGCTCCTTTTAGTTTGCCTCTCCTACTTCAGCTACTGACATTCAAATTGACTTTTTGCATTTATAATAGCAGTTTCTGTCTTGTTTTTACCATTGTCCACTGAGACCACTGCTGTGATTTTCTGCTGATGCACAAGATAGAAGACAGTGTCCTGGAAAATGCACCACTTATTCCAGTCATTTTGCTAAAGGACACTCAAGTGTGGGTAAAGTCGTCAGAGAAAATGACAGAGCTGCATGCTGCTGTCAGGAATTGCTTCCTCATCAGTGCCCCAATTTTCAAAAGCTAGACAAAAATCTCATATGCTCTTCAGCTTTCAGACAAGTAATATGTGAACTATAAGACATCTTAACTACAGGTTTGAGCAGGGCTATTTAAAAAAAAAAAGAAAGAAAGAAAAGAAAGAAAAAGCAAAAAATGAAACATTAAAAAAAAAAGTCTCAGTGTTACAAAGTCCTGGCCAGAGACACTAATGCTTTGCAAAAAGCTGCAATAAACTTGATCCAAATGTCAATCACAGATATTGGAAAGTTTACAGGGTGCTTTGTGTTCTGCATGTTCTAGGATAAAGAGAAAAAGTGAAGAATTAGAGTACAGAGTGTGGAAAGAGGAAAGGAAAGAAAACTGCAGTTTCCAACAATGAGAAATTTGTATCTCAGAAGGCAAAGACAGAAAGAGAAATGGAAACAGTAGGAAAACAGACAGGAAGAAAGAGGGAGGAAGAGAGAAAAGAGAGACATTTCCATATTTCACAAGGTGAGTACCAGAAGGCAATAATCTTTAAGGTGATAAAAGGTATTTTTACAAAATATAAAGTCAGAGTAACAATAAATGACTGAGGTAAATTTAATGTGAAACTTTTCAGAACTTTTGCTATTTAAAAGTTTCCTGACTTTAAAAAGGGATATATCTTTTGGTCCATTTAATTTGAAAATTATTTTTATTGATATCAAGTCTATTATCATTGCAAAACTATTCCTCTGATTTCATTGATTTTCACTGAACTCGGAAATCTCTACAGTCACTTCTGTTGATCTTAGCTTCAAAGGAACAATTTTCTATCTGTCATTGGACATTAATTTTTTTATCTAAATAGAAAGTAATTTTTCAGATTAGTTGTGGGGGCATCATCCTGCTACAACTCAATCATGGCTATGCATCCCCCAAGGCATCACCTGTGTAAAACACTACCTTACTTAATTGCTTGGGTACTACTCTTCTGGGTCTCATACTCCAAAAGAGTTGTACTATCATTGAGACAAACAAACAAATAGATTTTGACTTCTGAACATTACTTCGGAAAAGCTAATGAACTTGTTAGAAAAATCAAGGTTTACTACTTGGTGCAGATTACAGTCTACTTATAATTGACAACTTACTACACCCTGCTAAGTACACATTGTAGGTCACTACTAAGTAGCATTGTTGTCTAAACCAGTGTGGACCTGCCAATGTTCCAAATGTGTGGAAGTTTTTTCTGCAATGTTGCTTTCATTTTTCTCCACAGTCTTGCAAGAAATATCGACTTGAAAATATTGCATTTGGGGCTTAAAATGATAATACTTCAAATGTTAAAAGTTTGAAAGTCACCACCTCTGTCCTTATAACAAGAAGATGGACCTAATAGAAATCTTTTTCTTTTTCTTTTACTTTTGTTTTCTTTTTTCTTTTTTCTTTTTTTTTTTTTCCACATCAGAAAAGTGAAGTTGTGGGGCAAACTACCACTAGGAAATCTGAAGAGGGTGTTGCATCAGGAAAATCAAACCTGAGCTCTGCATAACTAGAGTGAAGTGGTGGAAATACTTTGTGATATTTTTACAAACTGCTGGAGGTCAACTTTGAGTGAGAAGCTCCTAAGATTACAGCTCTTAAAAAAAAAAAAAACCTGCATACTTTCATAGGCTTTCCCATCAGAACTCCCACCACATGCTCAAGGTAAAAATTAAAAGAAAAGCTTGTAGGACTCCGAGAATCAAGAGGGAACAGAAGAATAAGCATTGTTTCATCTACCCAGAGTCTTCATACAACCAAAGCCTACTCCCTGGAAGAAAAGACTCTTAAACTGTATCTCTTCAGGGGTCGGGTGTGGGGAGCCATCCTCAGAGATGTACTCTTGCCGTGAGGCCTGCATGTAGGAGCTGAGGCCTGAGCTAGATTGCCCCGCCCGTCGAGTGAGCCAAGGTGGCGCTCGTTTCCTGCCTTCTGGTTATTTGTAACCCCGCCTC
>RJWM01029723.1:7991-24247 GCA_004363535.1 Dasyprocta punctata | reverse complement strand
CTAATGAAAATGACTAGAGTAAGGGTTTGAAAAATGCTTACACACTAAGACTTCTCTTTGAATCCAGCTACCTTGCTATAAGAGAGACCATCAAGGTTTCTGCAGGATGATTAAGCCATGTGGAGGAGAATGGGAACCAAGAGCCAGCAGCAGACAAGTGAGCGAGGCCTCCCTGGATGTTTCAGTCCTGGTAGAGCCCGGTTAAAAGGCTCACCTGAGTAACCCTAGCCAGTGTCATGTGGAGCAACAGCACTACTTCGCTGCATTCTGCCCAAATTCCTGACCCATAGAACTGTAAACATTACATCAATGTTATTTTAAGTACAATAAGTCCCCGACTTACTAACATTTGAGTTGTGAAGTTTCACAGATACAATCAGACCTTGCATTACTTGCGGATGCAAACAAATCGTGGGAGTAGCTCATGTGTCTGCCAGACATTGTCACAGGTGTGCTGCTACGTACTTACTGTGCAGTGCGATAGTGCATAGCAGTACAGTGCTCAACCAAAAGCAAAAAGAAGAGTGCTGATGTGGAGGGTACTTTTAGGAAGCACAAAGCAGTAACCATGGAAACAAAGGCAAAAATACTGTGCTGTACTAGACCACCATTTTAAGGTAACTGCAAAAGTAAAAATAATTTATTTACAGTATCTGTGTGTGTATTTGGTGTTTTAATGATTTGCATTGTATATTTGTGTCAGATGTGTATAAAACCCACATTGTCGACTTACAAACAAATTTGACTTGCACAGTGTTCTCCCAGAATGGTACTTGTTCTTAAGTCAGGAACTTACTCGAATTAAATTTGGAGTAATTTGTCACATAATGGACAACATAAGTGATAGATAATGCATATAGTAAATGATAGCAAAGCTTTTTCACAGTTCTTTCTGGAAACAATTCCAAATTGCAGTCTTCATGTACATAACCAACTTATATTTCCAGTTTGCTTGTTATTGAGCTTACATTTTTTATTCTAACTAGTTGGGAGAAAGAACAGAGATGGTTAACTCAGGTGAAATGTGTGGTTGTTAATGACTACAACTAAATGGCAAATCCTCAGTAGGTCTCAAAAAAATACCACTTCTCATGATACTGTGAATTGCAAATGTAGTTTCCTACACACTGTGGTCAAACTGTGGGTAGGACAGTCTGGTGGAAAGGAATTACCCAAAAAGAAACTCTGGCATGTATACTTTCAGGTGAAATGTGTGGTTGTTAATGACTACAACTAAATGGCAAGTAGAGTTTCTTGAGGGATTTGGTCTTTATTTTATTTTGGGGGGAAATTTTCTTTTTTGATTTTAAAGAGATTAAAAGAAAACAAAGCAATAAAAACTAAACAAAATAGTAGAACTTACATAGGATTTCAAAACAAGTTGATAAGAAATTAACAACAGTCACTATATTGCATATTGTTATCTTCAGAATAGTTGCTCAGATTACAAGATACAGGCATGCAAAACAGATGAAACAATATAAACAATCACAGTTTATTTCCCTGAACTAATAGGATCAATAGTACAATTATCTTGACTATCTTGTGTGTGTGTATATATGTATATATTTTTTGTTTTTTTCCCTTTCGTTTTTTCTCTTTTTTTCTATATCTAAGTTATTCTTTCCTTTTGACAGTTTCATTCCCTTTCACAATATCTATGGTATCTTTTGGACTTTATTTAATATTACAGTTTCTTACACAAGGGAGACAATACAGTTTATACCTGTGAGTCTGATTTATTTCACTTATGAGTATGGTCTCTAGTTGAATCCATTTACCTATAAAATCCTCAAGTTTATCCTTCTTTATAGCTGAGTAGCATTCCATTGTATTAAAATACCACATCTTTTTTATCCATCCCATGGTAGATGGGCATTTGGGTTGTTTTCAAGATTTAGCTATTAAAAATTGTGCTGCTATAAACATAGGTGCACACAAATCACTGTGGTATGATGTCTTTACTTCTTCTGGGAAAATACATACCCAGAAGAGGAATAACGGGGTCAAATGGGACCTCTAATCCTAGATTTCTGAGGAATCACCACACTGATTTCCACAGTGGTTTCAAGATTGATTACTTGAAATGTGATGTTTACTGGGTCTCCATTCTTCCTTTTTTGGAACTAATGTGCCTTAGTAGAATAGTGAATTAGGAACAGAGCTTAAGGTAGCTAACAGACAAGGTACCACTGCTGAGAGACAGTGATGTTCATTAATAGTGTGAATTATATAAAAAGTAAACTATACTACAGCAATCAACTGTTTCTAAACAAAATGGTTATATACCAAGAAGAAAAAAATGTAACCCGCCAATATGCATGACTAATGATATCATAGTTGCTATTTACATTTCTAATGTTAATCTATGAGCCTGTCTATCACGTGTGTAGGTACAAAGTGGCAGAAGAGACCCAATCAGATAATGAAACAAAAATGACACTTACAGAAAGTAGTATTTGGATGGCACTGTGGATGACCTCTAGGTACTGGAAGTCGACAACACATCCCGTGACAGAGACATATGTGTAATCATCCATCATGCCGTGGGCTGATGGAGGCAGCACTCTTCGGACACAACCAGGCCCATGTTCCCTCCACCATGACCGGTGTACAGAGATATTGAATGTCATCAGGTCTGTATCCTAGATGGACAGTAGACAAGAAAGCAAAAGGAGACAGTTCTATTACATGTTCAGTTTCACTGTAAGAAGAATTCAGGATGGGGGAAATTACTGACATGATATCAATTTTAAATTAAAAGGAAAAAAGACAAAGCCCAAAATAGCTACAAATATCATATACCTTTATCCTTAGGTTCTTATTTTTCAATGTAGAGATGCAATCATGTGCAAAATAGTAGCATAAGGATAGTATCCCAAAAAGTCCAGTGATGAGACCTTCCATATATATTGACTGAAAAATTATTGTGCTTTTTTTGAAATCTCTTGTTGTGCTTTTTTGTTGTACCATTGTAATTAACATGATCATTATCATTACAGGTTCACATTTGCTTTATTGCATGCTAGGTATTGTTCTACGTAGATTTCATATATGACAGCTGTCCCTGGATAACCATAGGGAATTGATTCTAAGATTTCTTGTAAATATTAAAATCTATATATTCTCCCATCCCTTCTACAAAATTTGCATATAATCTATATACATTCTCTGATAAACCTTAAATCATCACATTACTTACTGTTCTTAAGAAAATGTGAATATTGTATACATAATTTTTATACTACTTTACTATTTTGCAAATAATGAGAAAAAAGTTCTTACATGTTCAGTACAGACATAATATTTTTTTCATTTTAGTGTCTTCAACCAATGTCTAAATTCACAGATATGAAACCCACATATCTGGAAATATGACTGTACATCCTTTAATGGTTCTATTGTTAGCTTACTTTTGTAGTTGAGTAATCATTTCTACAAATATGGTTAGTCCTAATCCCAGGATGCTGTGCATTTTACCTCATATGTCAAAGAAGACTTTGCATACATGATTAAATTAAGATTCACAAAATGGGAGTATCATCCTGGATTATTTAGGTAGGCTCCAGCTACAATCATGTGTGTTCTTATAAGGAGGAAGCGGCAGAAAATTAGAAAAGAGGAAAAGACAATGTGATCATAGATGCAAAGATTGGCATGATGCAGTCACAGCTAAGAAATTCTAGTGGCCACCAGAAAGGGGACGAGGCAAAGAAGGATTTTCCTCTAAAGTTTGAGGGTAAACCTGGATTTGCCATCTTTAAGTGTGTTCAATAAAATTCTTCAAACTTCTAACCCCCAGAACTGTGAGAGAAGAAATTTCTGTTGTTTAAGCAGCCAAGTTGGTGGTAATTTATTACAACAGCCATAAAGAAACAATACAGGTAAAAAAAAATAAGTCATAGAGAGGTAAATTAATTTACCCAAGGTGCACTAAAATAATTAGTGGTAGAGCAAGACCTTGATCCTACATGGACTGTACTTTTATCTGTGTCTAATATGCTGGGGCACTTTCTCACATTATCTGATATCTTTCCCTGTTTTCCTCTGACCATTCCTCAGACTATGAAGGGAGATAATGCTTTCTTTCTCAGTTGTTTCCAGAAAATACCAACACACTTGAAATAGCAGGAACATTTTTACATACTGAATTTTCACATACTGAAATATCTCCAGAGTTCTTAGTTGAGACAAGAGCCCCAAATTTTTGATTCTCAAGTGATACCCTTTAGTATAGGGAAATCTTTCCTAATACAACAATCTGAACTTCAAAGTGTTCCAAATCTGCTGAAGCACAATTTTAAAATTCTACATCTGACTTCTAGTGAAGAGGAGCAGTGAAACTGCAGGTACAAAACAAAAATTGTATAAAATTATTGTCAGATTCTATGCATAAAGTGCCCATAAACGAATGAGTCTTTAGACTCATCCCCAAGATAATTCAGTATCTATATGCAAATATTCCAAAATACCCAAAATATGAAATTTGAAACAAAAGATGTTGTCCCAAGCATTTGGATAAGGGTTACTCCATCTGTATTTCTGGAATATCTGCTATGAAGGATTAAGATTATAATATTTTTGTCATGAAGGATAGATTGAAATGAATGGATAAAGAACCTGGTGCTTGACTTCCACATGAACTAAAGATTCCAAATGCTCAAAGGCAGCAGAAAGGAGATGGACTGATGCTGCACCGAGGGAAGCTGGCGTCTGGCCCAGGGTGCAACACAGGATGGCAGCTGTGAGGGCAGGACCAGAGTTAGTTCCTGTTGATTCTCCAGGTCCACTCCCTGAATACGATGCATTGTCATTCATGCCAAGGGGTCCTGCAGGCACCGCAGACAAACTTTGCTGAGAGGCCCAGAGGCTGCCCACCCATTGTTCAGCCCAAAAGATGCTTGGGTGTATATTCTGAGGCCCCTTGAGAACTGTTTCCACCTCAGGACATTCCTGAGTATGTGAAACTGAGTCTGGAACTTTAAAAACTTTGGGGACTCTTTAAAACAAAATAAAAAAAAAAATAGAAGGAAACTTTGGACTCTGGTAGGAAATGGAAAACCCTTGAAATTATAATTAGCCGAAGATAGAAGTAACCAGTATATAGATCTCTGAACAAAGGCAGCGAACTCTGCCTGCTGTACTCTGTTGTATATAAGTGAATTTGAGGGCAGGGTTATCCCCAGTGCATGTCAGTGGGAAGCATTGCTTTTAAATTTTCCTCAGCTTAAAAATTCTATGTAGCTTTGTAACTATATTTCCAATTATATCAACAATAAAAGATTTTACATATTTTTGTTGTTGATTTGCTATTTAGTTACATTTGCAGTAACAGTGCTTTATAGACAATAAAGGTATTTACATAATTTTTTGGGACTGTCAATTTGCTGCATGATCTGCAGTTAGCCTCTGAAGAAAAGATATAGAAGTATAATGTCTTTTGCTAGTGAATTCAGCTTAGTAAAAGGCAGTTTACCTGCAGGCAAACTTCAGGATGCACAGCGATTACTTTCTTTCTTGATCATTAGATTTAATCTTTTACAGTTAGCTTTCATCACTGCAGAAGAACGATGTATTATTTCTACATTAACAGAATGTATTAGGTTCAGGATGAAATACCATTATCTCAAAATTCATAGCAATTTTTATGTTTTAAACATTCATATTCCGTGAACTTTTCTATTTCAGAATGTACATTTTTTTAATGTGACTTTGACTAAAATTTATGTTGTAAAAATAAAGTGTAAGTTAATTTATGTACACATTTGTTACACTCAAAGTTTACTATTATCATTGTCTCTTAATTACTGGAGACATAGCTATTTATAAAATGTACTATATTTGCAGTGGCACATTAAAATTCAAATGCCAACATCAAGAGCATAAAATTATACTTAAAGTTCAAAGTTTTTAAGTTTGCTATGAAATTTTATTTTAACTTTGTGTCTGATTTCATTTCGTTCAATACTAGATTCAGACATTATGAAAAGCACAACATATCACAACTCAATTTCCTATGCAAGGCATGCCAGATGAAATACAGAAAATGCAAAAGTTTTTATATAGACAGATAAATTTATATAAAGATTTATTTTGTTGAACTTTTGTTATACATGAAAGTCTGTAGTTTTAAAATACATAGGTTAAAACTGAACCATTTCTAAACAAAACAATCTTAAGAATTTTGATTAGTTTAAATGGTATTTCTTATTGACTTCCTAGCTTTAGTATATTTCATGATGATTTAAGAATACCATGGTTAAAACACTGACAACTGTTGTCTTTGCTGTTATCTTTAGAATGTGAAAATATAAAAATGGTGCTTGATTTTGTGCATGTGAAGGGTGGTAGAACATACCACCCCAAAATATGCCACTTTGGCATAAGGACTATTTTGAGCTGAAGACAATTAAGAAAAATACGCTTTTTGCCTTTTCTCTCTTTGTGTAAAGGCAGGTCATAATTCTACAAAGGTGTTTCTTCTTCCATCTCTTCCAGAAAAGGCAAAAATTGATTACTTTATATCCCTATTCAGACTGGAGACTGTACCAGAGGAATCTATACTTCAATCTAACCAGTCTTTATCTACTAAGTTTCTCATACCTGGCTAGCTCCACACTGTTCTTGCTTTGTTTTTAGATGAAGATGACATTTAAGTCTAAATTCCAAACCATTCCTTTGAAAACTAATCATTCTGTAGGTTATGGCCTAGGTAGATATGAAATATACATGTTAATGAACTTCTTGATTTTCTCTTGTTAATCTTTCTTTTGTTAGAAAGATTCCAGCTAAGAACAAAAAAGTTTAGAAAGAAAATTATTTTTTCTCTCCTACATGTGTGGTTACTAAGGAGCAGTTTATAAAACAATGAACCAGAAAGGAGAGCAGAAAATGAAACCAAGCCAGAGGCTGTTGGAGGTATCAGGATAGCTAAAGAGAACATTCAGGGTTGTAAGGGAGAGTATTTGGTATGTTTTTCATGAAGTTCAGGAGTCAAACTTTGATACGTGATAAGAAAGTAGGGATGATGGCTTCAAGAGTGGGCAAGGAGAATGGCTGTCAACATGCGGATAACCAGATACAAACTGTATCTTTTTTATACTTACAAAATTGTGACATAAGTTTTTTACCGAGTATGTGCTTTTCTTATTTAAGTAAATATCAAATGTTCTTTCATCTCAATATTGTGAATTCCAAAGATGTCCCCAATTTCCTGGAATGTATGAATTACAAAATGACTTCAAAAATCCTCTGGAATGCTGTTCACTCACAGGTGCCCACATACTATTCATGGCATGTCACAGCATTAGAACCATCCCTCATCCTCAGAACTTCAACATTCACTTATTCATTTTGTACTACTATACAATTTCTAGTTAACCCAGAAACTAATCTCTCTCTTCTTTGCACTTTCAGTTATCTGGTTTTTTTTTTTGGGGGGGGGAGTATGTTTTTAACTTCCAGTAATCCTCTCTGTTTCTAGATCAGACTCCCAACTACGAATAATACTCATTTTTTCTTTCTCTTTCATTGCAGATCAGAGGAATTTTTATGTAGCTATCAAAGGAGATTTTATGTAGATATCTACTTTCTTTGTCTTTTCACTTTCTTCCATCAGAAGTCAACCTATTGGAAGTGAAAAATGTTACTGAGCAGTCTGTATGCACTTAAATTAGAATTTGCTTAATTTCAACATTATCTTTCAGCTTATATTTATACAATAGAACTGAAGCTTCTTTTAAGACACTTGTTCATCACAATAGGAATTAGAAACATTAAAATGACTTTATACATTTCAAATCATTCCCTTTTCACAGAAGCACTAAACATTTCAGAAAAGTGAAACTGTGACTCTATGTAATAAAGGATAAACAGTATTTGGCAGTGAGGCTGAAGTACTTGGAGTGTGTAACACAAAGATTCAGTAGTAGTTCAAATACACCAAAAATTATATATTATTTTCTTACAATGAGAGCACTTAACATAGAAAGGCTTACAAGATATTCAAGCTTTCATTGGAAATGTCTGTAATTTGCTGTTGCTTTCACAATTCTTCCTCAAGTCACAGTCATTTAAATCCATGCCACAGGTGTTGAATATGAAAAAGAGTTTGTGGAGTGAGAATTGGGCATTGATCATTTTGATCTCCTATTTCTCATCTTTAAAACTAGATATGGCTGGGGCTTTTCAATTCTTTACCATTGATCATGAACTAAGAATAAAGCCTTTTATCTTCATTCAGGGGCTTAATTCTCAAGATTGGACTACTTCAGGACACAGGGAAAGCTCATCCATCCACTAAATAGTATTTATGAAATTTCTCATATGAACAATGCACTGAGGTATAGGAATGAACACAAGAGATCATATCTTTTCTAATAGGATATGTATTTCAAGAAGGTGGATGATAAGGTAAACAAACAAGTAGACAAAAATAATTCTACATTGTAAAAAGCAATATAAATAAAATAATTTGATACACAGTGACTGAGTGAGAAATAGAATTACTTTATATCCAGTGTCCAGGGAAAGCTCTGCTAATTGATGTTTTGGTTAAGGTTTGTGTGATGAGAATGAACTAGACATACGAAGATCCAGGGGAAAAGTGTTTCATGCAAATATAATTGAAAGTTCAAAGAGCGTGAGATAGCCAAGAGGTCTAAAGATTGCAAGGCCCACATGGGAAGATGAGTCCAAAGAGGGTAAGTGGCTTCGGAGGCTGAAGGTATAATCAGGAAGTGAGCCATGATGCAGAGTCTAGATTTTACTCAACGTTTAGCTAGGCAGTCAAACATTGATATCATTTTCTTTGCATGTTTCAAAAGACTATTCTGATAATTATCTGAAGGATGGATTAGTGGGTGAAAGTTGAAGCAGACTCAGTTACTTTCATAGTAGCTAGGCCAACTTGAAGAAAAGCTGCAACTGCAGAATGAAGCAAAAATTATTGTGGAGGAAGAGTAGTATATGGAGGAAAAGATAATGGAAGGAAAAGATGACGATCAATTACACTAAAATTTTTTATTGACCAGCTGAGGGGACAGTGGAGCTGTTTTTGAAGGACTAGATACGGGATCATGTTGAGGGTAGGAAAACAAAACAACACAAGAGTGATTGCTTAGGTAAACTCGAGGTGCCTAATAATTACATTTATACTTATATATTAATATTAATATATTATAATTACCGACATGCCTAATAATATATATCAGACTCATAACTTGATATATCAGACTCATAACTTGAAAATTCATATGAATTTTCAAGTTATGAGTGAGAATTTTCAAGTCAGATATAATTAAATCAGATTTTCAGCACATAAATGGAATTTAAAGAATGAAATGGAGAGATCCTCAAGGAAGGCAGTGCTGTCTAAGAGTTGAGAAACCAGGCAAACTCTGAATAAATATAACATCTAGAGGCTGGGGAGAAAATGGGGAGTCAACAAACGCATTTAGAAAAATGTAGCAATGTAAGGGGGAAACACAGAGAAGTCGAAATAGAAGCCAAGAGAATCAACATTTATAGAAGTGATGATATTTTTATATTTGACAGAAGCAGTTGATTGATGATGCAGTAGATTCTGTAATGATTTTCTAGCTGTTGGATCTGTTAATTTCTGAGAGAGGAATATTAGTGTTTCTAGCACTAATATGGGCTCATTTATTTCTCTCTGAAGTTACTGCAGTTGTTGTCTTATGTATTTTCATGCTCTATCGTAAGGTGCATATGCATTAAGCATTGCTATAGCTTCTGGAAGAACAAAAAGCTGTATCATTATATAGTTTCCCGTTTTATCTCCGAAAACACTCCTCATTCTAAAATCTACTCAGTCTGAAAGTAATATCACTTTTCATATTTTCTTTTGTTCAACAAAATATTAGTTGTTTCACTCGTGCACCATTAATACGGGTCTTCTCTTCTCTCTTTTGCTCCCCCTCCCCCTTTGAATTGAATCCAGGACCTTGAGCCTGCTGGCCAAGTTCTGCATCACTGAGCTACATCCTTAGTCTATCCTAAAGTGGTTTTCTTATAGAAAACATAGAGCTGAGTCTTGTGTTTTGACACACTCTGGCAACTTCTGTCTTTTTGTTTTAGAGTTGAGTTCTTGGTATATTGCCTAGGTTAGTCTCAATTTTCTGGGTTCATGTGATCCTCTCACCTCAGCTGTGCAAGTACCTGAGACTACCAGTGTGCACTACCATACCTGATATCTCTGTCTTTTAGTTGGTTCACTTAAGACCACTGGTGTTCAAAGTGATTATTGAGATACTTGAACTACTGTCTTCCATATTTTTACTATTTTATTTTTATTCATTGCTCTTGTTTTTCTTTCACCCTTTTTTGCATCTTGTGGTTTTAACTGAAGATTTTGTATAACTTCATATTTTCATTTTTCTTAGTATATCACTTATATACTCCCTCACAAGACATTTTTAACTGGTTGTCCAAGTTTGTAATATACATTTAAAAAACAATTTAAGACTAGTTCAAACAATACTATTCTGCCTCATGGCTAGTGCAAGTACCAGCCTATAGCAAAAAACTCACCTGAATTCTTTTCTTTTGTCTCTATATATTGTCACTTACACATAAACATGCATATGCATACACCTATACAGTCAAATACATCATTGCTGATATTACTTTAGTTAGGTCAATTATGAATCACAATATTCAGTATTGCAAAGACAGAAAGAAAAAAATAAAGTTTTCACTTGTCCATTCCAATTCTCTTCCTTTCTTATGTAGATCCAAGCTTCTGACTTATATGATTTTTATTCCCGTCAAGGATCTTTTAACATTTCTTGCAAGTTGGGTATATTGGCATTAGAGTCTCTCAATTTTGTTTGTGTGGCAAAATCTTTTTTACTACTTCACTTTTAAAGATTACTTTCTCAGTATACAGAACTCCAAATTGGTGGGGTTTTACTCTGCATACATTTAAAAATTCATTCTGCTCTTTTGTTGCTTGATTGGGTTTCAAAAACTGAGGGTGTTTCTTTACTTCTCTATAGACAATGTGTTTATTTTTTTCCTCCTGCTTCTTTCATAATTTTTTCTTTATCTTTAATTTGACATAGTTTGAATATAAATTTTTTTTGTTTATCCTGCCTGTTTTTCTTTGAGTTTCCTAGATCTGCTTTGGTGCTTGGCATTAATTTGGAGGAAATTCTCAATCATTTTAGTTTTCTTTCCTCTTTCTGCAGATATTCTTATTGTGCTTGTGTTGGAAATTTTGACGTTGTTCTATAATTTTTTGATAGTCTGTTCTAGTTTTTAAGGAGTTTTTCTCATTTTTTTCAGTTTTAGAGGATTCTGTTGAGGTATTGTCAAGTTCAGATAGTCTTTCTTCAGTTGCATCAAGTTGATTATTGCTCGTCAAAAGCATTATTCTTTTCTCTTAAAGTAATTTTTATCTTTAGTATTTATTTTAGGCTCTTAAAATTTCTAGCTCTCCCTGTATATTTTCCAGTTGTCATTGAAAACTGTCTACTTTAAGCACTAAACCCTATGCTAGTTAGCTTTTTCTTCACTGTTACCAAATTGCCTGACACACAACTGAAAGGGGAAAAAGTTAAATTTGGCTCATAGTTTCAGATGTTTCAGCCCATGATCAGCTGATTCCAAGGCAGAAACATATGGCAGAAGGGCATGATGGAGGAAAGCTGTTCATTTCATGTCAGCTGGGAAGCAGAGCACAAAAGAGCCAGAGAAGAAGGGGCCAAGGAACAGATACAGTTTCCAAGGTCATGCCCCCAACCTGCACAGATACACCCAGATGTGTGCTTTATTAATCTTCAAAGCATCTTTCAAGCCAATCAAGTTGACAATCAAAATTAACCATCATATGGGAAGAGGTCCAGAGGACCAAGGGTGAAAGATGAGGGGATGGGAAAATAGGTAGAGTGAAGTTGTGCCATATGCAAATCCTAATAACCTCAATGAATGTGGGCATTGTATGCCACATACATGAACTAAGGATCAATATTATCAACAAGAATGAAAATGGGGAAGGGAGAACTAGAAATCGAAGTAAGGAGGGGAAGAGAAGGGAATTAAAAAAAGATAAAGCTGATGAAGTACATGTACTGATTCCCCAAATGACTAAAATCAGTACATATACTGATTCCCCAAATGACTAAATGACACATACTAATAAAAAATATCATTCATCATAGATTCCTTAATACAACAATCATTGTTCTTTTAAATTCTGGTCCTGATAATTTCAGTGTGTCTGCCATTACTGAATCTCACTCTGATGTTTGCTTTGTCTCTTCAAACTGTAAGTATTTATTTTTTTAAAGTATGTCTTGTAATATTTTTATTGACATCACAAAATAACATAGTGTGTAAAATGCTGTAAATGAACTTTAGGTGAAGTGGTGATAATTGCTGGGTTGGAAAGTATCAGTTAGCCATATGTTTAGATCTCAGCCTTAGTGAGCATGTCTCTCTAAATCATAAACTTCAGAAATGGTGTTCAGTTTTTTTCCCATTTGAATGGCATACAATGGTTGGAGGGAGTTGGTGTTGGGTTTTCCCTTTCTTATATTTAAAAACTACAGATAAGTTGGGTATCTCTGTCATCCCAGACCAGTTCGATTCAATGACACTAGCACATCATGCTGTGATTAAGTTTGTCTTTAACTTTTCTCTGATCTCTTATTAAGAACAGAATGTTCTGCTATATTTCAAAATGGTTCTTCTTTTACTCTATGTGCTGTGATTTTTCTACACAAGGATTTTCCTCAGATATTCATTGCGAAAATTCTGAATTTTATTGAGCACTAAGAGATAAAACTCAAAAAATCATGGGACTAACCTGTTCACTGGACTTTTAGGGGCCTCCACCCTCATTACAGATTGAACCTAGAGTCTTACCACAGTCTTAAAAAACTGTTTTTCTTTGAGACAGGATCTCACTAAGCTGCTTTTACTTGGGCTAGACTTAAATAGTCCATTCTCCTGACTTAGCCTTCCAGAGTGCTGGAATTATAGGTGTGTACTGCCACATCCAGTTTAGCCCTTCTAGAGCTTCTAACCATTACACTTGTCTACAGTGATCCTCTGGCAATTTGTCAATACAATTTAGGGTTTCCTACCTAGGGTTCTATTCATCAGGGATTTCTTCTATGGAGTTCTGCTTGGTATGTTGTGATTCTTTGTATTCCTGCCTCTCCAAATTGGGAGTAGCAGTTTTCCTTGTGATCCCACTTTTCTCATGAATCTAAAAAGAGCTGTTGGTTTTTCAGTTTATGTAGATTTTTACTTGTTAGGTAGAATAGTAACTTCTAAGCATTTTAAGTGCTGAATTGGAAACTACAAAGTTTACTAGATATTTTTAGAAATGCACATATATATAGTAAAATTAATTGAAATTAAGATTATGCAAACCACAATAAATATTTTAGGCAAAATTTGTCATCTTTAAAGACTATGTATAAAAGGGATCAGAAAATACTAACAAGACAGGTTTAACTATGCTAAAATATTTATATCTTTATTTAAATAGTGAGACCATGACAGGCTGCTGTTTACTTTATTACTTTCTATTAAATATTACATGTAGGTTAAAAATAAAAATTTAGCTAGCAGTTTTCTAGTTGCTTCCATTCCAGTTATCTCTAAACTCAACTCCCAGCATCTTCTCTGTTGCCCTCCACTGTATTTTCTTTTTTATAATTAAAATAACATTTGAAACCCTAATATGCTGTCAGTAAGTCACTTAAAATATGTCTATGGTTTTCCATTATGAAAGCTAAAGAATTATTTGCTTGACAGAGCAGAAAATGTCTTTCCATACTCTTATTTCTTAGCCCCTCTCCAGACTCAATTTTATTTCCTACATACTAGATATTCTGATTATAGTGAACTCCTTCCCATTTCTCAAGTGAAATACTCTCCCTAAGATGTCAGTTATCATAACTCTTACTCTGTCTTCATAGGAAACTGTCTTTCACTTTCACCACTCATGTCTATCCCCTATATCTACAATCAAACCTTTTCCATTCTGGTTATCCAGCAACTGCCTGTTTATTTTTAGGTTTCAGCAGAGACATCATTTTCTTGAATGTCATTCCTAACCACTTATTCTGAGCAATATAAACCTCTTGTGCATTCCCTCATCCCCAGGTCTTCCACATGGTTTTATTTCTTCATATAGGTGTAGATTTTTTGTACTCACTTTTTACTCATCTGACAAGTTTGTTACCATCTATTAACATATAGTGTTTTCCAATTGTCAGACTTACAATAATAGCTCAAGAATTTTACCAAATAAGTTGAGGTTTTAAAAATCCAGAAAACATAACGTAATAGAAAGTCACTATATGTCCATCATAGTGTCTTTTTATTTTAAATAGAAAAAACAATAAAACAATAATACAAAATTTAAAGCAAGACAGTAAGAGACTAACAATGGTTAATATATTGCATATTGTTATCCTCAAAGTAGTTGCTCAGATAACAAGATATAGGTGGAAAAATTGAACAAAAAATATAATCACAAGTCTTTTGTTTCAATGAACTAATAGAAATTAGTAGTATAACTGTGCTAACTATCTTGCATATGTATTTTTTTCCTTTTCTCTTCCTTCTTTTCTCCTTTTCCCATCCCACTTTGTCTTTCTTTTTGAACAGTTTCTTCTTATTCCCCAATATCTAGTGTAGTTTTGGATTTTATTTACTCTTTCAGCTTCTTACGCTAGGGAGACAATAAAATGTTTACACATGTGACTCTGATTGATTTCACTTATGAGTATGGCCTGAAGCTGCATCCATTTACCTATAAAAGTCTCAAGCTTATGATTCTTTATAGCTGAGTAGTACTCCATTGTACAAAAACACCTCATCTTCTTCTATCCATTCATTGATTGTGGACATTTGGGTTGTTTCCAAGATCTAACTGTTGCAAATTGTGTTTCTATAAACATGGGTACACACATATAGCTATCTGTGTTTTTAATTCTTCTGGGAGAATACTGAGAAGGGGAATACCTGGATCGAATGGAACCTCTAATCCTAGTTTTCTGAGAAATCTCCACACTGATTTCCACAGTGGCTGAACCAGTCTACAATCCCATCAACCATGGAAAAAAGCTCCTTTTTCCCCACAGCCCCTCCAGAATTTGTTATTGCTTGATTTCTTGAGGATAGTCATTCTTTCTTAGGTGAGATGGAATGTCAGTGTTGTTTTAATTTGCATGATCAATGACGTTGAATATTTTTTCTTACATTTATTTGCTGTTTGTATTTATTCATCTGAGACATATGTATTCATCTCAGATACCCATTTTTGAACTGGGTCTTTGAATTTGGAGAATCTGATATTTTTTAATTCTGTATTTGTTCCAGATAGAAGTTCTTTATTGAGGAACAGTTGGCTAAATTTTTTCACCATTCTGTGGGCTGTCTTTCCACTCTGTTGAGGATTTCTTCTAATATGTAAAAGTTTTCTAATAAAATGAGATACCAGTTGTTGATTCTTTGAAGTATTTCTCATGCAGTTTTGTTGTTTTTTCATGAAGTCTGTTTCCACTCCTATTTCTTCAAGATTTCTACTTACATTGTTTTTCAGTATGTTGAGTGTTTCTGTTTTAATATTTAGATGTTTGATCCATTTTAGTTTGGTGCATGGTGATACACACAGGTCTAGTTTTAGTATTTGGCGTTTGGAAAGCCAGTTTTTCCTGCACCATTTACTAAAGTGGTCATATTTCTTCCAGTAAACATTTGGCTGCTTTGTCAAAGATTAGGTGGCTGAGTGTGTTTGCAGTTGTGGCTGCATCTTCTAATCTGTTCCACTGCTCCTCAGGTCTGGTTTATTTATTTATTTATCTTTTTGTACCAGGGATTGAACTCATGATCTCGCAATTGCCAGGCAGTTGCTTACACCACTGAACCAAATCCTCAGCCCTTTCAGGTCTGTTTTATTTTTTATTTTTTGCCAGTACCATGCTGATTTTATCACAGTAGCTTTGTAGTACAATTTCAAGTCAGGGATTGTGATGCCTCTTGCCTTGCCATTGTTGCAAAAAATTGCCTTTGCTCTTTGCTATGGTTTATACATTGTGTCAACTTGCAAAGTCTAGCAGCTTAATTAAGTAACTTAGCAGCTCTACATCCTGGGGTATAGAGCACAGTTACCTGGTCATTGTTACAATTTGAGAAGATCAGAAGTTTAACTGAGAGAGCCAGCAGGGAGCCAGGGGTCTTACTTTGTAAACATCCTCATCCTGTGCAAAGGAAGG
>RJWM01029722.1:0-24150 GCA_004363535.1 Dasyprocta punctata | reverse complement strand
GATGACAATGAAGAAAACAGAAAAATTGTCCGTGACCTGTGGCAGTCATCACACTCTTTGATCTGCTTGCTTGATGACAGAGAAAAAAACATGGTCAGTAACTCTGGCAGAAGAGTAAGAATTGGCATCAGGAATAGAAATGAGGCAGAGTTAACAGAAGAGATCACAGTTGCAGTCAGGCGCTTGCTAGAGCTCTCTGACACTGCTCTCAGCATGGAAGACTGTTCTCACATTGCTCACAAGCGAGGATTCTTTATTGATGAAGACCAGAGAGACTGCAAAGAAGGCAAAGAAAAGGCAGAGATTATAATGGCCCTCCTGAGAGAAATGAATTTATCTCACAGGAAGGAAAATTTACTACCCCTTCAGGGAGAACTCTGGCATCTTTGGTGTCAAAAGGACAAAGAACTCTATCATCTAAGAGAGAAGGGGAACAGGAGCATTGAACAACATAAAAGTGAGCTTGAGAAAGAAAAACAAACAATAAGGCATCAACAGTTGAAAAAAACCTTACATCTCAATGACTTACTGTGGTCTTTTCTAGAAATTTTGCTAAAACCCTCAGAAACTCATGTCAAAATCTACTTTTTGCAGTGGCTCAGTGACTTTTTGGATGGCCTCACTGAAGGACACCTGGAATATCCATGGGAGAAACAAAAGTCTTTGTGGTCAAAGATACAAACAGAAAAGCAAAAGGCACAGAAGAACAACTCCCTGGATCACTGGCAAAATGAAGCCATCTCCACAGAGATCAGTGACTGTACCTTGGGAATTGAACACTTTCTTAGAGAAGTTGGACAACTGTATGAAGCTCTGGAAGAAACTTCCTCCGAAAGAGATACTGTTTTTCTCTCCCTTCCCCAAATTGCTGCAGACCTGATGCTATCTGGCATGCCCATGGAGCTGATGGATGGGGATGCATCCTATGTGCCTGTAAAATGGGTGGCAGCTGTATTTGACAAGGTCTCTGAGAAACTTCCAGGCAAGAGACTGTTTGTTGTTTCTGTCCTTGGCCTGCAGAGTTCAGGGAAGTCCACCCTGCTGAATGCCCTTTTTGGGCTGCAGTTCAGGGTCAGTGCAGGCAGGTGTACCAGGGGGGCCTACATGCAGCTCCTGAAGGTGGAGGAGACCTTTGCAGAGGAACTTGGATTTGATTTTCTGTTGGTTGTAGACACTGAAGGACTCAGGGCCCCAGAACTCAACAGCAAATCCCAGAATAGGGACAACGAGTTGGCGACCTTTGTGATTGGACTTGGAAACTTGACTCTGATCAATATTTTTGGAGAGAATCCATCAGAGATGCAGGATATCCTACAAATAGCTCTCCAGGCCTTTCTGAGGATGAAACAAGTGAGAATCTCCCCAAGTTGCCTCTTTGTCCATCAGAATGTGGGGGAAGTTACAGCGAAAGAACAAACCATGGAAGGACGAAGGCGGCTACAGCACAAACTAGATGAAATGGCAGCAATCGCTGCTGAGCAGGAACAGTGTACCAATGTATCCTGCTTCAGTGATGTCATTAAGTTTGATCTCAATACTCATGTCCACTACTTTGCTCACCTTTGGGAAGGCAATCCCCCGATGGCCCCTCCTAATCCTCGCTATAGCCACAATATCCAAGAACTGCAAAGTAGAATTCTTTTGATGGCTAAACAGGAATCAAGGGAAAATATCATAAAGTTATCAGATATGAAATTCCGAGTGGAAGATTTATGGAGAGCTCTGGTCAGTGAGAACTTCATTTTCAGTTTCAGAAATACCCGAGAGGTCATGGCCATGAGCAAACTGGAAACCATGTACAACCAGTGGTCCTGGAAGCTGAGGAGTCACGTGCTGCACTTGCAGAATCAGCTCAACAATCAGATTCGGAATGGAAAACTTCAGACACTGGAGAGAAGCTCACTTGAAGACCCAATTACAGAAAACTATGAAACCATTAAGGAAGACCTTGAGAATTATTTTAAGGAAGACCCAGAGAGTGAAATACTGATTCAGTGGAAAGGGAATTTTGAAAATAAGTTACAAATCTTAAAAGAAACACTGATTTCAGAAGCCAAAAAAGAAGCCAATAAACGTATTGACCTTAAAAGATGTCAGGAACGGCTAGATAGGCAAAAGGTGGATTATGAAAATGAAATATTGCAGAGGAGCCAAGAGTTGGCTTTCATTGTAAAAGGTGAAGAATTGAGTGAAGAGGAGTTAAAGATGAAATTCAATCAACTTTGGAGTAAATGGGTGTATGATATATCATCAAATCTTCCTGCAGCAACAGAACCTAACATCAAGGTGGATTCTGAGAGCATCCTTTTAGAGCATTTCAAAAAGGAGAAAAATATGGTGGACACAATAAACACATATTCTGGAAAGGAATTTGAAATAAATTATGATACACATATAAAAATGGGTAGGCATTTTTTATTTTTCCCACTTGAGTTAGAGGCAGGTGAGAAAGAGTTAATTTGTGTGACTACTAAACGCATTTCTTCAAGATTTGGTGAAACTATTAGTAATATTAAGAAGCAACATCGTGATTATAATGTAAATGATTTTCATGAAATTCTGAGAATAATAGAAGAAGAAGTGACATCTGCACCTACAAACAAAAGGTACTCATTTACAAGTAAATACAAAATAGATTATTCTTTGTGTTTATTTCAAAAAGCATCAGAAAGTTTTAATGAAATGCATAAGGCATTCAAGAGAGCAAATGATCCTGTAAACTATCTGGAAAGTAAAAAAGATGATTTCTTCATGAGTTTCAAGATCTCCTGCCAGGGAGCAATCTGTATCAAATCATTCGTAGACTTTCTGTGGAACAAGCTCATTCCTGCTGTATCTACCACCATATGGGAAAACACGGTTCCTAAAATGGCTGGGGACCTGCGAGATACCTGCCCTGCATTCAATGGAAACAGGACTAAGCTGGAAAAACATATTCTCATCTATCTGGCAGAGGAAGAAATCTTTGATAATTATTGGCAATACATTCATGATCCAAAGTCCTTTTTCAGGAGTTACATTGAAATGCATATTAAAATATATTTTTTAGAAAAGGGGGATGAGAAATTAAAAACTTTTTTAAAAATAGGTTTAGACAGCATCAAAAATGTCATCCTCTGTGCTATTCAAGACTCCACAGCACAGGCCAAAGATAAAAGCAGCACTGCATCTGAGTGGTTGGATTTCTTCTGTGATCACCTGGGGAACAACTTGGTCTTTCCACGAGCAGACCTGAGAGGCATTGAACACCAGGAGATAAAAAATTTTGAGCTTCTCAAAGTATCCATGAGTAAAACATTGGATGATGCAATGAAAAAAGTAGAAGACAAGTTTTTGAGTACACCTATAGATGAAATGTTTCCTTTAATTGAGAAAATTCTCTCTGAGCAACTCTGTGGCTGCTGGAAACAATGTCCCTTCTGTAAAGCCATTTGTACCAACACCATCCCGACACACGAAGGAGACCACAGTGTTCCATTCCACCGTTCTAAGGCTGTCAAAGGAGTATATTGGCATAAAACAGATGAGTTCGACATTGGCTTTTGTTCTACTGCAGTGGCAAGTGATATTTGGTTTTATGTAGATGACACCCAGAAATTCCCATATAAGACCTATCGGCAGGCAGGAGGGGATTATGCCACTTGGAGCATCACCCCAGATTTATCCTCCCAGCCATATTGGAAATGGTTTGTCTCTCACTTCAGATCAAAATTAGAAGAAAAATACCAGAAAAAATTTAAAAATAGAGGTGAAATCCCTGATTCATGGGCCCAAATCACAAAGGAAGATGTACTTAATGACTTGAAAAAATAGCTCAGTTAGGAAAAATAAACAGTAAATAAATAACACTCAATACAGAAGACACCTCTGTTATCTGAAAAAAAACACCACAATTTGATACCATATTAAAACACATTCTCCTGACTAGAAACTTCAACTGCCCATTTTTAAATGAAATACATGAAAGTGAATCAACTAACCTTTAAGAAGTTGAGGCTGTCCTATAAAAGAAAGTCTTTACTCCCTCTGTCAGTTACTTCTGGTTTAAAATCAAATTACTAAAATATGTGAACCTGTGATAAAATTAATTTAAATCACTGGTTTCATTCTTAAAAGTAGTGTCTTAAATACTTTCTAAAATATATGATATCTCAGAGAAAGTCACCTTAACAAGAAATTTATTTTTTAATTTTAATTTTAATTTTTTGTCTTTTTGAGACTGGGTCTTGGTACGTAGTTCAGGCTGGCCTGAACCTCACTTCATAGCCCAGGATGATCTCAAACTTGTGACCATCTTCCTGCCTCAGCTTCATGAGTGTGGGGATTTCAGGCCTGCACCACCATTCCTACTTTAACAGGAAATCTAAACTCATTCCAGGTGTCACAAAGTTTTCAGAGATTAACTATATAGATAAGTGAATAAATATATACATTCTGGATGGAAACTAAAAATTGACTCTGAGGTTTTGAAGTGAATTTCTTTCACTTTTTCAAGTTGTTAGGAAAAGTTATCAACCCTTAATTATGAAAACATTCCTGGAAATTTTATGACTTCTTAGCATAGCAATATTTAAGTGTATTGTGTTTTATGCAAGAATAAATTACAGAATTTACAAATTAAAGAGTTTATCAACTCAGGAAATATTAATAAGCAAAGGATGGAAAGAGAAATAAATATTTTTTTGCATTTAACCATGATTATCTTCTTCCCCTGTTTCTGGGTATTTCCCTATTCACACTATACACACACACACACACACACATGCACACATGCACACATTAGAAATTCAAAGCCTAGTACTATGTACAACTCTGAAAAGGATTTGCTACTGGAACAAAATTCATTGTGACCAGGGCAAAAGCACAATTTTAATCAAATCTGTGGACAAAACCAAAGTTCTTTAAGCCATTAATAAGTACCTAAAATACTAAGAAAAAAATTAACTTTACTGCTTTTAAAAACCTCATAGCACTGAAAATTTATTGGGTTGTGCTTCGATAAACAATTGTCTTTTTACATATAAAATGTAATGAAATACTTCTCTCCAAGTTAGACACATTTGTAGCTCTTTAACTTTTCCTTAAGGTCATGATTAGAACAAAAATGATGCAAACTTTGAAGCCAACGAAGGGCTTGAGGGAGAAAGAAATCATTTTTCTGTAAATCTACCCCTAATGCTCAGGTCTCAAAGCTGTTGATCTAAAGGAAACAAGATAAGAAGAAAATTTTCATGTGTAGGATATAAAGGTGAAGAAAATTTCTACATGCTGGATGTAAAGGTATTCAGCAGATTCTATTTCCAGGTACAAAGTCTATGTCTTTATAGGCAGTAGAAGCAGACACTCCAGGAAATGACTGCCAAACATTTTGTATCCTTGGAAATGGAATACAGGGATGCTGGCTGTGTCTCCTTTGCCTGCTCAAAGGGCTTCAAGCATAGACTGCTTCAGGTCAGATAACTCCTATATCCAGAAACCTGAGACAGAAAAATTACAGAGAGTGTTCTTCTACAGTATTGTTCCCTTCATTCTTGAAAAATGGTCCTGGTGAGAGTTTTGTAAAGATCTCCTAATATGATACAACTGAAATGGTGATAGAAGCAGAATCTGTGCACAGCAGGATTTAAATCTTTCACATCAAAACACCCTTGAAAAAGTTTAAGTGCTCAATTAATACTAATACCTAAATTAATACTTGTTGAATGCTTTTTACATTTTTAAATGAAAATTCTTATATCTTTTAACCAAGAATTATCATATATTCTATTACTTTTGATTTTCAAGTCAAAATGAAATAAAAAGAACTTTTCAAATTCTATTGTATTTCTGTTTTGCAATGAAATTTTGTTTTATTTTTAAAATTAAAAAGTTCTTTGACAAATTCCTCAAGCTGTTCAGAAGTATGATCATTAAACGAAATTCAGGGGATATTGTTATGGGGTCATACCTGCAAAAATAGAAATGGGCAATTGTGATAGAAGATTAACGGTCAGGAATGGTGATTTGTGAGATGATTGTACTGTAAGTAATGGTGCCATCAAGGCCAGCTCAGACTTAGAGGGGAACACAGTATCTGTTGATTGGGTTCCACCGGGGAAGGAAACCTGAGAAACAGTAGAGCAAATGGAGGCAGCAGGAATGAGATCATCAAGATGAGGAGACACTGGGTCCAGGAACAGATCAAAAAATGAGAGGTTGGAGTTACAAGGTTACCAGGGATAGGTTTTACCTGCTCAGTAGAATGGGTCTCTCAGGGTCCCTGAAGTAGGGAACAGAGAAATGGAAATTGGGACTCACCACACCAATATATTTACAGAGATTTTAGTCAGTCACATTGAGTGACAAAAGAGCCAGATCCCTGTAAGAATGTGGCTAAGGGAGTGATGAATTCTGTAACACCAAATCATATGAATATCTGAGTCACTTGTATGTGAATTCTAAAAATTAGAACCCACCGCAGTAGAGACTACAATGGTGTTTACCAGAGACCCAGGGGATGGAAAGAGAAAGGGGAAACGCGGGTCACAAAATAATTTCAAGAGTTTCCATGTGCCAAATCTGATATCACGGTCTCGCCTAATTCTACCAAGGGCTGTCCTTTTCCTCTTCACTGTAACTTACATTCTCGCTAATTCTTTGGTTTAACCACCTGCATATCCCAAAAGGCGAGATATTTTATCTATAGATAGAGATACTTGATTTGTTCTTTATCAATATTCTTTCCAATTTTAGTTATAGTATGATTAAATTTTTACAGTAAGAAATAGAAAAAATAGTTCACATGTCTGAAAAATCAACAGTAAGAAAACAACAACAGTAACAAAACCCCATGTAAATGATTGAATTTTGACATTATTCCAATGCTTGAATCTTCATAAACTTCTGGTAATTATTTTTTTATTTTGTCTAAGAACTATTAAAGTGTTTCCTTGCCACAATCCACCACTTTTCTCTCAGCACAATGCAAATCCATCTCTGAAAATCTTTGCTGCCTTAATTTTCTCACTGCCAGAATTAATACATTCAGACTGCTCTCTGCTGTCCGATGTTACCAAAATTACCTGTCTTGCTTGGGAAGAAAATTACCTTGATGATTTCATGTATCCATCCTTAACCCACTGGATTAAAGAATTGGCCCTTGAGAGATACAACTGAGTCCAATACAACAATAATATGCAATATTGCAACCATTGTCAAGTTCCTATCATCTTGTTTTGTAAACCTATAATGTTACTGTTTTGGATTTGCTGTTATCATTTGTTTGTGTCTTTTGCTTTTTGTCTTTCTTTTCTGTGTCTTTTTTCTCTTAAATAAAAAAATTAAAAATAAATGAACAAATAAAAATACAACAAAAATAAACACAGTACCTGACGTGTGCTCTACTACATGGCTTCATTATCTGTTTTCTTGACTGAAGACAAAAATCAAGTGAGGTTTACTCATCAGAACCATACGATTTGCTGAGAATCTTTTAAGATTATCATCATTAACTATTGTTATTTCAGCTCTCCCTAATCCTACGCTCATAAAACTTATTTCTTTTTACAAACCTACTTACAAGTTCACATTTTGCCTGAGTAGAGTGAGAGCTTGTCTTCCACGTTGTAGATGTCACAAAACCCTGAATGGATTCTGGTCTCAGCATGAAACCTCGTCCCTACCAACATGTCTTCCTATCTTTTTTTTTCTTTTTTTAGTTTTGAAATTAGGATAAATGATAAAAGAAATTAAAGGGATATATAAAGAGAGGAGAAGAAAAGAAGTAAGAGAGGAAATGAGATTAGGAAATGAGTTGATAGAAGGAATACAGGAAAGGAGTTTCTCTGATAACAAAATGATACTTAGAAAATATGTAAAACGTTTGTCCTGCGAAATTAGAGTGTATTACAACCTAGGAAGAAAATCTTCCATGTGCTCTTTGGAAGACATATGAATCTAACTCTATATGTTGGTTTACTGAGAACCCAGAAGTTCTGTTCTCATAAATTTGGACTGTAACAATAAGGTTAATGAATAATATTTGAAACGTGAAGAATTTTGCAATGAAGAGTGGTAAAATAAAGCTGTTTTCTCCTTTTCCCTTCCTTGCTTTCCCCCTTGTCCTCCTCTCCTCCCTTGTACCTCTTCCCATTTGAACATTTTCTTCCTATTTCACAGTGTCTGTTATTCATTTTTGTCTTTACTTACTTTTTTGGATTCTCATACGAAGACAGAGCGAATGTGTGTCTGATTTATTTTACTTAAGAAAATATCCTTGATGTGCATTCATTTACCTAGAAATGTCTCCAGCTTATCATTCTTTGTTCCTCAGTTGTACTTATTTGTATAAAAAATCTCATATTTTTTATCCATTTATTGTTTGATGGGTATTTGGGCTGTTTCCAAGTATTGGCTGTTAAACCCTGTGTTGCTATAAACCTGAGTGTGTATATGGAACACGCTTTTAATTCTTTTGGGAAGATACCAAGAAAGAGAATATCTGGGTTAATTTGGGCCTGTAGTTTTGGATTTTGAGGATCTTCACACAGATATTCACCAGTCTACACTGTCTTCTATAGTGAAGAAGGTTTCCTTTTCCCTCGCAGCCCCATCAGACTTTGTTATTATCTCATTTCTTAATATTAGACATTCTCTCTTGAGTGAGATGGAATCACAGTGCTGTCTTAATTTGCATCTCTTGAGTGACCAGTGATGTTGAACTGTTTTGCATATAGGTATTTTCATTTCTACTTTTTCACCCAAGAAGTGTCTATTCATTTTGGAGGCCTATTTTTGGACTAGATCTTTAAATTTGGGGAGTCTGATATTTTTGAGTTCTTTATAGGTTCTAGATATTAGTCCTTTGTCTGACAAGGCAATGTTTTTTGCCACTCTGTGCACTGCATAAATCACTCTGTTGTTGGTTTCTTTTGCTGTGAAAAAACTTTTCAATAAGAGGAGATCTCAGTGCTTGATTCTTTGTGACATTTTCTGTGTGACTGAGGTTCTATTCATGAGTTCTTTGCCTGTACCTATGTCTTCAATTTTCCCAGCAGATTTAGTGCTTCTGTTTTATTATTTAGATCTCTGATTCCTTTTGATTCCAGTCTAGTATATGATCCGAGGTATGGTTCTAGTTTTAGTCTTTGACATGTGGAAAACCACTTTTTCCAACACCATTTAATAAAAGGCTATCTTTCTTTCAGTGTATGTGTTTGGCCTCTTTGTGAAAGATAATGTAGCTGTGAGTTTTTGGAGTGATTTCAGCATTATCCACTCTGTTGCACTGAACCTTGGGTCTGTTTTTGCTGTTGTTGTTATTTCTTTTTTTCTATCCAGGACCATGGTATTCTTTTTATCCCAATGTCTTTGTAGTATAATTTCAGGACAGGGATTATGACAGTCTCTGACTTGCCTTCTTTGCCCAGAATTGCTTTTACTATTTATGGTCTGTTCTGGTTCTAGTTGAAGTTTAGAATTGTTCTCCCTAGTTCTGTGAGGAATGCAATTGGTATTTTGATCAGGATTGCGTTAAGTCTGTATAACGGTTTTAGGAGTATGGCCATTTTCCCAGTGTTGATTTTTCCTCTCCAAGAACAAGGAATAACTTTCCAATTTCCTTTCTTTTTATTTTAAAGAGAAAAAAATAAAAATTTCAACACAAGATAGTAGGAGGGGAACAATGGTTAATACATTGCATATTATTATATTTAAATTAGCTACTCAGAGTACAAAACCTAGGAATTTAATTGTCCAAACAATCTTAGCAGAAACCCTCCTTTTCAATGAACTAAGAGAAATCAGTAGTATAACTATTGTAACTATCCTGCATGTATATATATTTTTTCTTTTCCCTTGTATTTTATTTTACCCCATCCTAGTTTTTCTTTTTTTTTTACTTCAAAGAGAAAAAAGAAATGCAAAAAAGATGAAGAAGCAAACAAATAAAAAAAAACAACAACAAAACAAAATGACAAGAGCAATAAAACAATAATAACTAAACAGGTCTTCCAAACAAGATGATAACAATTTAATAATAGTTTTTATATAGCATATTGTTATCTTCAAAATAGTTGCTCAGTTTGCCAGATACAGGAATAAAACAAAACAGTAAAATGGAACAAATCATTGAATTTCAAAAACAAGACAGAAGGAAATTCTCTGCAGTTGCTATAATGCATATTTTTATCCTCCAAATAGATGCTCTAGTAGTTTTAACCCTGTAAAGTCATTCAAATGATGCAAGCATTAAGTTATTTTTTAACTTCAGTTGCTATCATCTCAGCCTCTCTTATTCTGAATCAATCCATTGCTTACTGGAGGTGGGAAGGTAGGTGACTGGAGGGGTGGGGGATGGGGCAGTGGCTCTTCCTGTCTCCTATTCAGTGCACCAGTTGGCTCACAGGAAGGTGTGGTTTAGTTTCTTGATTCTCTTCCTGTTCTCCACGGAGGCTGTCCCTGGTTCACAGGAACATTTTTCTTTCTTTTTGAACAGTGTCTTCCTATTTAACATTATCTATTTAACATTTTAAATCTTATTTACTCTTTGAACATTTTACACTAGGGAGACAATATGATGTTTGCACATGTGTGTCTGCTTTATTGCACTTATGAATATGGTCTCAAGTTGCATCTGTTTAACTACAGAAATCTCCAGCATATCCTTCTTTCTGGATGACAAGTACTCCAGTATCTAAAACACCATATCTTTTCTAACCGTTTTTTAGTTGATGAACATTTGTGTTATTTCCAAGGCTTAGATATTACAATTTGTGCTGCTATGAACATGGGTGCACATATAATGCTGTGGTATGATGGTTTTAATTCTCCTGGGAAAATAGCAGGGGATTTGCTTGGTCAAATTGGACATCCAATTCTGAGGAATCTCCATACTGATTTCCACAGTGGTTGCACCAGTCTATACTTCCACCAAGAGTAGAGAAGGTATCCTTTTTCCCCTGACAAGTATGTAGGGAACTTCTTTTTCTCTTTGGATTACATTTTTGAAGTTCACATTATCTGAAAATAGAATAGTCACTTCTGCTTTTTTCTGGGTTCCTGCCACATGAAGTATTGTTTTCTATCTTTTGACTTTTAGTCTATAAATTTCCTTTTGAGTGAAATGTGTTTCCTCTACACAGCAGATCATTGGATTTTGTTTCTTAATCCACTTTGACAGTCTGCTTCTTTTGATTGGTGAATTGAGGCCATTTACTTTGGTGGTTATAACTGATATGTATTGACTTATCTTTGTCATGTTAATTTCATGTCATTAGTTCCCTAATTTTTCTCTCTGTTTAAGTGCTTGGCCTGCCTGGTGGTTTCCTTCTGTTGCTTTTCTTCTAATTGTGGTCATTTTTGTCTTTCTAGAGTATATTTCTGTACTGTTTGTAGGGCTGGTTTGATGGTCATCAATTTCTTCAGTTGTTCTTTTTCATGGAAGTATCTCATTTCTCTATCTATTTTGACAGATAGTTTTGCAGCATACATCATTCTGGGTTGGAAGTTGTTTTCTTTCAGGACTTGAAATACTTCACCCTAAGATCTTTTTCACTTGAGTGTTTGTGTCGGCAAGTCTGCTGTGATTCTGATGGGCTTTCCTTTATTGGATATCTGTTTCTTTTCTCTGACAGTTTTGAGTATTCTGGTCTTGTGCTGAATTTCTGGGATCTTGATTATTATATGTCTGGTTATAGATTCATTTTGGTGATGGATGTTTAGAGTTCTATGTGCCTCACTTATGTGAATGTTAGATTCTTTTCCCATGATTGGAAAATTTTGTGGTATTAGTTCTGCAAATAGTCTTTTTATGTAATTTGGGCTGACTCCTGCTTTTTTGTATGTACCTATCATTCTTATATTGTTTTTCCTTTCATCAGCTTGTAGCTGTTGAATCATTGTTTCCTGGTTCCTTATTTTTTTAAAGGCAGCTTTTCAATTCAAAGTTATAACTGGATAAGTAAACTTGTTTACAACCATTCTTGTGAAATACTATAAAAAATATATGACCAACTTCTGTGCAAATAGCAGACACATACCTCAACTATGATGGCCCTAAATTTTGGTGGATAATGTTCATGACTAGGCAGAAATATGCAAACTCACACTCATAGATTAATTATCAAATTCTCAGTCAAAACTCAGTTTGTGGCCTCCACTTCTTGATCTATTTCTGTTCCCATTTCATCTTCTACCATCTTATTAACTTCCTGAGTGACTGCCCTGTCAACTCAGTCTACCTGACTGGCCAGGAGATGGACCACCTGAGCTACCTGACTGTCCAGACCTGCCACTTGAGCAGCCACTCCTCTGTCTGGAATTAGAAAATGTGTTTCTATGATAATATTCTTCAGTTTCAGCTAACTTATCTGGCACTGAGAGATTTTAGTCTTAAGCATGCCACTCTGCCTGTAACATTCCTGAATCAGTTTTGGGACCATCAAAACAAACACCCATATTTCCTTTTAGGAGGCACATTCTGGTAATTTGGGATACCGAATTATTACTTCATTTTCCGTTAATTTTTTCCCAAGTATAGGTGACATCCTGTATTTCTTCTGGTCTCTCCAGAGTCATGGTCGCAAACTCTGTACGGATTTCTGTTTTCCTGTAAGTTTGGAACTATGAAAGTGACAGCTTATCAGTGGTGATCTAAGAATGTGGTTTAAAGCTCAATGAACCAGAAATGTGGACTAATGCTGCAACCAAGGAATTCACTGCCGCTTTCTCTTCTATCAGTCTCTGAGTTGATGGCCAGAAAAAATCAACAGCACCATAAGAAACCCAAGCCAGAGACCTGCTGGCATCCATGCTGTCAGATTTAATTAAATCCATTGTACAAGGAACACCTACACATTTTAAAGTAATTCCTACTTTTTGTTCCACATTTCTTAGTTGACCTCTTTCTCTCAGTTGATAAAAGCATATGCAAATCTCCGTTTGGCCAACTTCCCTGTGTGTCCAAAGCAATGAAAATAGGACTCCACATCTTGTGAAGAGATCTCTGAATCACCAGATCAATCTCAGGAATGTCTAAATCATGGGCAGTCACATTGGTGGCCACTAAAACTTTAAAACTATCCACTCTGAAGCCTTTCAGTGTAATTTCTCTGTGATTGTGCAATATCCCCATGTAAACACTGGGCATTCTGTTTTATGTGTGGATTATTGGTCATTTTAGTTACTCTCTTGTTGGTCTCACAGAAGACAATGACCCTCCCTTGAGACCCACTGTAGACTTGCAGGATGTCTCTGATAACAACTGGTCTTTGAGACCAGTGGCACTGGATGGTCAAATGTTCCACAGTAGTTTCAACCTTTTTAGTTATTTTTCCAACTAGTGCAACCTGTTTATATTTAGATTTCATGTTTCTTCTTCTTCTTTTTTTTTTTTCATCTTTGTACACACACTTTGGGCAATTTTCAGAAAAAATTTAAGTCTGACAATTATCTTCAGTATTAGTTTTGTAGGATTCATGGATAGTATTTTCAATTTGCTCATCAAAACTTAAATCTAACATTCAATCTACTTCAACAATTACAACATGGCACAGTTTAGAAATATCTGTGCATCTGCAGATCATATTTGATAAGACCAGGGGTCAATGCCATTTTGAATATGATTTATTTTTCTTTGACATGGTGTTCCACCATAAAAACATGCCATACTGAGTTTCCTAGTTATATCTTCGAATTCTTTGGCTACTTTGTTTGCCAGTTCCCTTGTTGGAGCCAAAACAAGTACCTTTGGTGAGTGACTTTTTAAAACTGTTTCTTGATTTCTTTGGAGCCTTTCAATGAAGGATATGGCAAAAGGGAATGTCTTTCATGTTTCAGTCCATGCTTGAGCAATTAAATCTTTTCCTTCTTACAAGGGACCAAAGGTCTTAACTTGAATAGGAAAGAGGTATGTTACCCTTCAACATTTTGGAAGCTTTATACTCTCTTCAGAAATAGAGAAACTGGAGAAGCCTTTCTCTTGCTGTTCATGTGTTAGAGTCTCCTCTAGTTTGTTATCACGATTTATAATTAGAATTTTATAAGGATGACACTCAGTGAGATATTTTTTCACAGTCATCAATGTCTCCATTTGATACATCTTTTCTTCTTCACTTAGGAAATGTAGGAAATTCATCTGAAAGTCTATTGAATCCTTCTTCAGTATCTCCATTTAGTTCCCTTTTTGATTTTAGATTTTTCAGTTTATCTGTAACACCATTTTCCTTTGCTTCTGTTTTCCCATCTGAGTCATGATGGTGCCTTGAGTTCCTTTTACCACTTTGCTACTATAACCATCATGCCATCTCTTTTATTCTGAGACTCAGTGTCTAGGTCATCTCTAATCCCATCATAAGATATTGGGGAAATTAAAAAATTAAAATAGCTCTGGCATACAAGACATATTGGGTCTTCCCAGCATGCAATGCCCAAGTCAGAAGCCCCTCAATGACAGGGAAAGAGATTGGGGCTTCCTTGTTTTTTTTTTTTTTTTTTTAGAGCAGAACATATTATTTTGAGAGAAGAAAGCTTCTATCTGAGAGAGAGACAGAAGGGGTCCCGAGTGGGTTGCTGAAGACTGTGTTTCCTAGGAACATTTATAGAGCAAATCCACAAAAAGTGAGGCAGGTCTGAGGTGGGAAAAGCATGGGAACTCACAAGGTGGGCATGGGGTGTGACAAAACTATAGTCAACCATTATGATTACTTGCCCAGGTAAAATGGATTAAATCAGGGACAAATGGGGTAGACAGTCATATAGCAAGCAAGCATGAATACAGAACAGTGAATCCTTGCGTAGGGGGTTGGGATGGTTACTTCTGGCTTCCTCAGGATGATAGAGACCTGGTTGGAATATCAATTCTTTGTATGTAGGTGTATTTCTTTGATCTTTTGTCTTAGGCCTGGCCCACAGCGGGAGGCATCTGTCTCCCCCACAGTTCCAAGGTATCTGGCCTTCTGCACTGGTTTCTTTAAGGGCCTGGCCCTGGCTGACTTCCTGTAATATTTCAATCTATCTCAGTTGCCTGTAACAATTCCCTCTCTGAGGAAATAATCCAAAGTGCTATGAGGGAGTAATGTGCGATGACTGACCTGGCTTCTTCAGACTGAAGGGGGTCATAATCGTTGATGAGCAATTAGGGACACTCGGCAGAAGTTCTATTTAAAGGCTCTCAATAGGCACCAGGTGTTTTTATCTTGGGTAGAAGTACAGCTTTAAGTCTCTGTACGCCATTTTAGCTCTAGGGGATAAGTAGGACATGCACACATGCAGAGAAGTATCAAATGGCTCTTTTTCCATATGGAAGGGTCACACATCTCCCAGTGTTTAAGAATGCATTCCAAAGGAGTAAGGGTTCTTGGCACTGAATTGCTCATCTCTGTAATGTGAAAAGCAACATGTAAGGGTATGAGATTTTTTTCAGTACCAGGAGTCAAACTCAGGACATTTTGCTGAGGTATGTCTTTAACCCTTTAGTGCATTACACTTTGACAATGAACTATCCATCTATGCAAAAATGAAATGATTAGATATTCTTTTTCTTATTCCTGTTTGATAATGTCATCAATGTAACCTTCAGGTTAATTCCACTCTACAGCAGGTGGACATCATTGGGAGACAGTAGAAGACACATTTCAGCCAGACGATCCACCCTCAAACTGGCATGCTATCATATGTTCCCAGGTACTTCGTGAGCTTTGTTTCCATAACCCTAGTTGTAACACAAATGCTTAAATAAAGAAGCATAACTTTATAATATAATATTGCTTTTTGTTTATTGTAAAAAGGTGAGTTAGAGCACTTCTCTGGCTGTTCTGTGAAGGATATTCCCTCAAAAATAGATAAACACAACAAATAAACTTGAGGAACTCAGCCTTGATCCCTCAGGCAAAGTCTCCAAGGCATTTGTGTCCTCTATCTGATTACCTCAGCAATATTTCCTAGCAGTGGGACATGGCAATGTTTTATTTGAAGCTCCAAGTATGAACATATTTATCATCTATCAATTACATTTTACCTGTCAGTAAAGGTACATCAGTCTTTTATGCAAACAGAAAACTGCAATTAAAATCACTTTCTCTCTCTCTCTCTTTTTCTTTCTTTTAGTGAACATATGTAAGGCACAAATGCAGGTCATTCCCTATTAGTTTCTTTGAAATATAAGCAGTTGTTTCAACCTGCCTAAACCTAACTTCTGAGAAAGTTAGTCTAACTGCCTGAAAAGTTTAGGGAACATTTTTAGTTTACTAGCAGAGAGATATAAGTAGATAGGTAAGTGGAGATTTTCTGGGGTCATGAACCAATTTCCAATGAGGACTCTGGGTGTCCACCAGAGTCACCCTGGCCAGGAAGACTCAGCTGTTTTCCATTTCTAGTGGTCCCTTTAACCAGAGGTCACTCTCCAGAAAGGAATCCAGATGTTTGTCTGGTCAACATTCCATTTGCCATTTGCTTCAATGGGGATTCACCAAAGAGATGCTGGGCAAACTTGTCATCTACTTTTAAGAGTGGCAGCCATTAATTATCTGACACAGTACCCACTGCTTAAAGCCTGAGCAAGATCATTACCTAGCACTTTATATGTTTCCACTAAAAGTTTTAAAATCCACAATTTATTATTGAAGTGTTTTCATAAAAGTGAAAGTTTAGAAAGCCTCCCTTAGTCTAAATGTGTTTTGGTCCCATAAGTATGCTGCTTTTGGAAATAGCTCCTTCTGATTTTACCCCAAAGTTTGTTCTTCCACTGTCTCAGGTTCAGTCTCCCACATGACACTTGCCCAGAACACTAAAGTGAGACATGGCTTGTATGTATCATCTCCTGGGCAGGCGAAATTTTGATGTCTCATCCGATCAAGAGATGGGGGATGTGTCCTTCATCTAAAATGACTTCGCTGTCTTTGGCATTAAATAAATGCTCATTTTCTATGGACTTAAATTTGTGGGAGAAAAATGTTGGAACAGTCTACAGTTCTTTCTGATTTTACATGCCTCTACAAAGGATAGTACAAAGTGGGGGAAAAGTTTAGAAGTAAAATCAAAGAAAGGAAATTGAAAACGAACAGCCTTGACATCTCCTCTAGAGTTCAGAGGAGGGTCAGAGCCAGTCTGTCCAAGTGAAAACTGTGCTCCAAGTCTTAAAGACTAGTCATCAATCTAGTGCTGTTTAAATGGTGAAACGAGTCCTGGTTTTATTGTAGGCATGTATATTTTCTAATTCTGAGCTGCATTTCATTTAAGAAGACCTATTTTATGAAAGTTTACATTAAAAGTCTACCAGGGTATTGTAATGTTACTCTCTCTGGCACTGTTGTCTAAGTACAGTCAAACAAGGAGTACCAGTAAATTTACTAACTAGTTGAAATGCAACATGTACAAGAACAAAACTTATAACCTTCCCGTCTTAGTTACTTTTCACTCATTGCCGAGACAAAATACCTGACGCCCAAAATTAGGGAAGGAAAGGTTTATTCTTACAGTTTCTCGGGAGTTTCAGTCCTACTTAATTAGCTCCAATCAGCATGGCGTAGAGTGGTTGCCATTCATGGTGGCTGCAAGCCTCAAGGCATGCTGGTGAGAGAGGGAGAGAGAGAGAGAGAGAGAGAGAGAGAGAGAGCAGAAGGCTGAAGCACGAAAGCGAGCAAGAGGAAGACCCGCCTTCCCTAACACTGTATGTCGGCTCCACCCCGGGCGGGCACAGCACTCACATTGCCAGACAACAAACCAATAACAAACCAATAACTCAGCCCCATCAAAATTATATGAGGACTTGGGGGTACATAGTATATCACCCAATACACTTCCCATTTTAACTTAGAGGCATCATCATTTTAACAAAACTGTAACAGACAAGACATAAGCAATTATGAGCAATGGGCAAAGGCATAAGAAACTTCAAAGAATAAAAATTGGATACCTGAAGGAGTCACAGTCCAGAGTCTCTGAAGCAAAAGCAAACTTTTACTTATGTCCAATGATCTTGTTGGATAACCTCCAAATGATATAGGGGAGGAAACTCTCAATTTACTATATGTCCAAACATATACCAGAACTTCATATGTAATGATATTCCCCTTAATGGAGTGATTTTACTCTGTTGTGGAGGAGAGTGTTCAGAGGGCTAGGGGCTAGATACAGAGATGAATGATGTCAAATACAGTAAGAGCAAGACTGGCAGGCAAGGAATGCTTAACCAAGTTTTGGGAAACTCCAGGACACAGGAGAGAAAGAACGGAAGAGAAGCAAAGGAGTATTGAACTAAGCCAGACAGAGAAGAGACAATATTTACTCATACAAAAGTACCACAAAATCAAATGAGATAGTTGAAGAGAGAAGACAAGTAGAAGAAAACAAAAGTAAACATAACAAATCTAACTCATGCAGGAAAGACAAAAGAACAAAAAGACAGAAAAAAAGAGAAAAAATGAAAATAACTACAATAAAACAAAATATAACAAAATGTAATAAAATGAAAACCCCACATGGATAGAAAAGTAAAAACTAATCAAATAAACAGAGAAAAGGAAAAGTGGTAAAATTTCTCTTCTGTCTACAGTTCTGCAGTAGGTACAAGTCAGATCCCAGAAACATATCCTGTACTCCAGCCATGTTTTTAGTAGGATTTGTGCTGGGTTTTGGATTGATCCTGGCCTTTGGATGTGGGGGAAAGGTCTGGTCTTCTGTTGCTGTACTTCTCCCAGAGTCCTTTGATAGAAATGGTGGACCCACCCATCCAGTTCTATTCTGCGTGCCTGTGTGTCAAAGCACAGTGATGGATCACCCAAATCACCAACTGATGGCTCACATTCTCGCTACTGCTTTGGACTTTTTACTAGCACTGCTCGTGTATTACTGCAGTGTTCGTCGTTGAAGGAGGCAGCTGGGCCACTGGTCCCACTTTGGCCCACTTATGCATCTTTGCCAAGGCCCCATAACATGTCTTTGTTCCTTCTTTCAACCCCTTTCCCTTTTTTTCATTCACCCTCTACCTATGTCCTGATTTCTTTCTCTTTTTTGGTACATATTTGCAGCAATAATGTTTCCACTCTTTCTGTGAAGTTGGTACCTGTACACAACATATCTTTACTCCATTTTTCATCCTCTAGCCCTCTTCTCCCACCTGCATCCCTTGGTCCCTTTCCCCTTTGAAAAATATCTATTTGCCTGCCATTTAGTGTCTATATTTTTATCTTTCTTTTGCTTTTTATACTTTGAGCTGGCTTTTCAAAAAGTGTGATTATCCTTCTTATATCCCTCTTCTTTATCTCCTACTGCAGAGTCATCTTCACTGTGATCTCCACATAGACTGGAGAGGAGAAGCTCAATTTATCCTCTACCAGTGCTTCTCACCTCACTGTTGTGGAGTTCTGGTATAATTATTGAATATTTACCTGCATGAGATCTAATTCTAAGACAATGAATACAAATGATTGCCATCTCTGTGTTCTATTAAGTTATGACTTCCATGTTGAACCCCATCGTATTCAGTTTAAGGAACAAGGACATGAAGACAGCATTCAGATGCTGGATGGAAGATTGTGCCTTTCAAAAGACATATGTTTTGACATTTTAAAATGTTTAGTATAATTTGATTGACAACATAACACTAAAATTCTTTGGTTTCTGTGCTTTCTTTCTGAGTATTTTCTTTTATGTTGACTAAATGATTCCTCCGCAAAAGCACTCTATTCAGATTTCACAAGAGAGAAACTTAGTCCTTTCCTTAAAGCATGTGGCAATTCAAGAGGAAGATACCATGAATGAAAGAACTTTGACAAAAAATACTTTAAGGCATGATAAAGAAATATTATAAGCAAAAATTAAAGGCAATTATTTGCTGATTAGTACCATTTCATAAAGTTAATTCTACTGAAGTGCTACTTGATTTATTATAGGATATATAGTTTCCATAAGTAATAAGGGAGTAAAAGGATATCTAAAAGGAGATTATCAGGGCAAAATCACAGAGATGAGTAAGAGAACATGTTTTTAAAAAGAAAGGAATATATGTTAGAAAGCAAAACTTAAAAACTTGATATTCATATTTATATTACTTAGAATCCTCCAGAAAGACAGAACCAATAAAACATAGATAAAGCCACATAGAGATATATGAAAAGGGACTGATCATGTAGCTATGGAGTCTGAGGAGTACTAAAACAGGCTATTTACAAACTGGAGAGCTTGACAGATCAGTCTCCTAATTCAGTCCAAAAGCAAGGAATGAAGAACTAGAAAAGTCAGTGGTGTAGTCCAAGGCCAAGGCCAAAGTCCAAGACCGTGGGGGTGTCTTCTATAATTCTAAGAGTTCAAAGGCCAGAGAACCTGAAGTTCTGATGTATGAGTAAAGGTGAAGAGAATCATATCTGAGCTCTAATGTGTGGGCTTTTTATTTCTGAGCTCCTCAATTTTTGTTGCCTCTAAGTTCCCAATTTTCTTTCTCAGTCTATTTTTCTGTGTTTCTTCATAACTAATCTGCGCAAGCATTATAACTGTACTTCACGAGATGAGTAAAACTGAGTGCCTTCCTTAAGAAATTTGGGGATTCAGTAACAAGATAACACAGCTATAGGAATAACTTTTAAAAGTTCGGAAAAATGGTTATTTGAGATATAATGAAGAAAAATGCTATAGAGATCAATAGTAAAGGCAAGAGTTTATTTGAAGATTGGGAACACTGTAAATTGACTACTGAAATAAGATTTAGTATTAGGATATATAATTTCAATAAAGATCAATAAGTCAGAAAAGAAAACTCAAGTAGGTTATGATAGAAACAAAGGGATAGAGATAGTCATTTTGGGCATGTTAAAAAGGATGTTTGGCAGTAAACAAAGCTTATACTTAAATTATACATGGTATTGTAACAAGACTAACTTGTACCATATTCTTCAGAGGGCCATATATGTAAGATTAATCAGTTTGCACAATGAGCATACTTGCACTGCAGGAATGGCCTGACTATATTATTGCTTTCAGAACTATAATCACAATTTTGCAATTCATCAAAGGATTTGTGTGTAACATATTCTGTCAGAACCATCATATCTCTGATATTTACTATATGAAGTTAATTTATACACTACATATTAAATTCTTTTTTTTTCTTCCTTTTGAAACAGGGTCCTGTTCTGTAATTCAGGCTGTTCTTAAACTCACTATGTAGCCTAGGCTAGGTTTGAACTGACAACAATCTTTGCACATCAGTCTTCAGAGTCCTGGGATTATAGGTGTGTGCCACCATTCCCACTAATTTCTTGTTTAAAGGGAATCTTATTGATCATAGCATATAAATGTCTTGCTTTAATCCTCTGTATACTTTTCTCAAATAACACATACCTTTGGATCCCATTGCATGAAAAAGTTCATGAGAGCTATTATTGTTATTGGTAGTATGATAATTGATTTCTTCATATTAATAATTGGTTTGTTTGAAATATTATTTAAATTGAGAGATCACACAATAGGTGTCTAACAATATATTAAGGACTTAAAAATTGCAATCATAAATAGTGTGAATTCAATTCTATTTGGAACAGTAACAGAGCAATCTAAAATTTAACTCTTTGTTTGATAGTGACTGTGAGAAGTTAGCGATGATACTATCAAAGAGAATCTTGTTGAATAATAAACTCACATATTACATGGACCTAGAAAGGAAAAGATAAATGAGAGAAAAGGATAAATCAGATGAGAGACAACAAGTGCAAGATGAGTGAGAAATGCAGAACTAGAGAAGCTAGAGAAGCCTTTTTCCATTTTGTTTTGTTTTGTTTTGGAATGATCAAAAACAAAAGGTTACATTTAGGTCATGCAATGTGAAAGAGTTACATTTAGGTCATTAGGTCATGCAATGTGAAATAGTTAACAACTTTAACATCAAAATAATAACATAGCATTAAAAAATTAAAGCATGCATGTGGCAAAGTCAAGTGTGTTTCAAAAAAACTACTATTATGGCTACACCAAGAATGAGGTTGTGTTAGAATAAACTTAGCTATGCTACATAACGTATTACAGAAATAGTCTATTTATTTAACTCAAAAAGTTTAATTCGCAGATAACTTTCTAAGACAGCTGTCCTGTACATGTTAACCCAGGGATCAGGAAACTTCCATCCTGCAGTTCTTGTTCTGACATCTCAATGTTCAGCTTTCACACTCACTACCAAAGGGATTTCAGAACACAGAGAGACTCCACTTGCCATCAGTTCCTTCTGACAAGAAATGATGCAGGTCCCTTTCACTAATGTCTCATTGTCCAGAAGTAGTCAAGCATTTCCTACATCCCCTCAAGATACTAGAAAAATGAGAAGATTTTCATGGTATGTTCAGCAAAGCCATGAGAAGAAAAAACTCTAATTTGAGATGATTTAAGAGTTGATAGTGACTGAATTTAGACAGTGTAATAGGGAAGAAGAGAAAGAGGCAGAGACAGGAGTTTCAAAAATGCTCATCTAATTCAAAATTTAATTTTGGATAATAAAGTGAGGTTCCTATGTTTTGGAATAATGCCATTGAAAGTTTAATGTACAAAACTGTGTGTATTGAAAACAGCTTGGTAATGGGTCAAACAAATCAAAAATTCAGTCAGAATGAATATTTAGAATACTTATGGGAAACTGACATTACTATCATATTCAAGTACATGATCCCTGGACTTGTTAAACAGAAAGCGAATCCTGTTTCTGAGTTCACATGATGTGTTGTGTAATGTGAGCTACATGCTGGTCATGTGCAATGTTTTACAAACACAAGACAAAAGTACTTATACTTCACCAAAAATGATTTGAGAAGTAGGGCCCTGAGTGATGAGTTGAATGGCAATGACACTAATTAGCTCATAGAATATAGGAGGAGGGATTAAGTAGAAAAGAAAATAACCATCTTAGATTTAGGCAAAACACAAAAGTGAAACTAAAAGTAAATAGCACATCCTAAGGCAAAAGTCATGAATGATTTTCCATAAAATACAAAGTGTGGAGAACTGCAAAGTTAATAGAGCAAAAGGCAAGGTTTCTAGGTGAAAGAAGTGTTAAATCAATATGCGAACAAACAGAGGAATAGTCAGAGAAAAGTATAGGGAAAATAGGTGAGGAAGCATTTTTTGAGGAAGAGGAAAGAAAGTGTGTAAACTCTAAAGTTAGTATATGGACCCTAAGAAAATCAAAGTCCTCTAGCACTCTATACTGGAAGGCCACTGTTGTACTCCCTGGACTTGCCAGGCCAAGGGGACATTGCATGCAGATAGGGACAAGAATGTCCAGAGAAATATTATCTGAGGGACACACGGAACTGTGCAAACTACTAGTATCTGTAGAAACTGCCTTCCTTGGGATACTGGTCTTGCGATTGAATCAAGGAGGTTAATTATATCACTTCTGTGAAACTCTTTTTGCAATAGCTCAGTGTGAGAACAGAGCACTGTGCAGTGCTGTAGTTCAACCAGGCACTGGATACTTCTAGTTCTCTCAGGTGAGTTCCTTGTCTGTCCTGCTGCTGCCAGACCTTCTGGTATTTGACTACTTAAGCTCATTCCCAATGGACATGCTGAATACCTACTGGTGACTCTCCTGCCCAGCCCACCTTTTCTGCTAGTAAGTCTCAATAAACCCTGTATCCTTTCCTCTGGACAGTTTAATAAACTTTGTCTGTCACAGTGATCTTGGTAATTTCTTCCATCTCTAGGCAATTTATTCCATTGTACCAGCACACCTGGGTTTTAGACTTGATAGTCAGGTTAAGTTAAGTATGTCCATTGATGAGATCCACTTAAATGTGACACATTCAAAATATTACTGTTAATTTTTGTCCTATATTCTTTATCTACCTCAGTAAGTAATACGCCATCACCAAAGAACCTGAATTCTTTGGCTTATTCACTACTATGTTATTAATCCAGTTATACCTATTTCCAAAGTATTTTTTCCTGGTTCTGAAAACTTTTCTCACTGTTCATGGATACCACTCTGGTACTAATCTTTTGCATCTTATTATATATAGCCTTTTAATCTTAAAAGTAATTTCCAATTTGGCTTACAAAAGCCTTTTTTTAAAAGTCACTTAAATCATATTACTAAGGGCCGGGAGTTTGGCTCAGCGGCTTACACGCCTATCAGGCAAGTGCGAGGTTGTGAGTTCAATCCCCGGTGCTGCAAAAAAAAAAAAAAAAAAAATT
>RJWM01029721.1:0-23604 GCA_004363535.1 Dasyprocta punctata | reverse complement strand
TTTTCCAATTGGGCTCCACCTCCTAATGCCACATTCTACTTTGAAAAACAATGGATTATTCCACTGATGAATATAGTATCTCCATGAATAAACGACCTCTCCAGCAATCTCTTACTGAAGTCAAATTCTCAATTTAGATTAATTCACAACTCAATAAAAAGTATTATTTTCCCAATAAAAACTTCAGGTGCCTAGTACTCAACAAATGGGAGTAGAGTTTCTACTATTGTTACAGGCAACTGAGTTAGACAGAAATATTATAGGCAGTCAGACAGGGCCTGGTCCTTGAAGGAGCCAAAGCAGAAACCCAGATACTTTGCAACTCTTGGGGAAACAGACACCTCCTGCTGTAGGCCAGGCCTCAAGACAAAAGATCAAACAACTGCACCCATATCCTGAGGACTGATATTCTAAATAGTTCTGTATCACCCTGAGGAAGTCAGGAGTCAGCATCCCACCCCACTACAGAGAGAATCACTGCTGTTAACTATCTCCACTTACTACGTGACTCACCTCCCCATTTTTCCTTGATTTAATCAATTTTACCTGAGCAATGAATCTTATTGGTTAACTGTAGTTATGTCCCACCTTGTGCCCAAATTGCAAGTTCCCATTTTTCCCCACCTTGGACTCACCTAACCTCATGGTTTTACTCTATAAAAATCCCTAGAAATGACAGAGACCCTGGAAACCCACTCGGGACCCCTTCTGTGCCTCAGACAGAAACTTTCTTTCTCTCAGTAAATATCTTCTGCTCTTACCCTCTGTTGTTCCTAAAATTTATTCTTCAATTTTAGAGAATACGAACTCACGTGGGACATATAATAAATTGGGAGTTTCACTCCCCTATATCATTTGGAGGTCTGAGATCATTCCCCTATATCACCATCATTACTGTCCCTAATTATTAACTAATCTCAGATATTCTCATCTTTTGAGTTTGAGTTTTTTCACAGTACTTAGTCTTACTTTTTTATTTCTAAAGACTATTTTAAGCATTTTTTTCATTTTTATTAGGACACTTCTAGTTCAAAATGATCATGTTCTTCTTGGAGAGTTGATATATGTATATAACACACATTAGTTATTTTTCTTCCCCATCAACTTCTCTTTTTTATGTTCCCTCAATCCGTTGCTTTACTTCCCATTTCAAAAAGAACTATGTCTCTAATTGTAATGATATTTCTTTAATTTTATACTTTATTAATAATTTGGTTTTCTCATATGAGAATAACCATGTAATATTCAAGTCTGTGTGTCTAACCTATTTCACTCAATAAAATATCCTTAAATATATTCATTTTCCTACAAAGGAAGAGCCATACTCCATTGGGTATAAATGCATTTTCTTTACCCATTAATCTGTTGAGGAACATATAGTGTTACAAGATATTTAGTTATTATGAACTGTGCTGCCATGAACATGGATATGCATGTATCACTGTGGTATAATGTGTATAATTCCTTCAGGAAAATATCTAGGATGCAAATAACTGTTTTGAATGAAATTCCTATTTGTAGCTTTTTGAGAAATTCCCATACTGATTTCTGTTGTGATTGTACTAGTTTACTTACCACTAACAAAATAGAAGGAATACATTCAACCCATAGCCTTACCAGAATTTTTACTATTTGATGACTGCTACACTTTCTGGAGTAAGATGAAATCTCAGTGTCATTTTAATTTGCATTTCTCTAATGACTGGTGATTTTGAACATCTTTGTTTTTATTCAGTAACCATTTGTGCTTCATCTGAGAAGTGTTCCTTTCAGTTGTCAGTTTGATTGGGGTCTTTTATTTTGAGAGATTATTATTTTGAAATATTTATATATTCTATAAATTAGTTCTCTGTCCAAGGAATGCCTAATAAAATATTTTCACATTGTGTTCACTAGTTTTCTCATTACTAAGACAAAATACCTGACACACCCACAAGTTAAAAGAGGAAAGGCTTATTTTGGTACACAGTTTGTACATGTTTCAGTCTATAATCAGCTGGTTCCAAGGCAGGTCAGCATGGCAGAGGGGTATTCCAAAGGAGAAACATTCCAGGACAGAGCAGTCAGGAGGCAACAAGCATTGGGCAGCAGACAGCAGGTTGCAAGGCAACCTTCCTTTTCCCTTTTATCTCATTTAGGTAAGCAGCCTTTAGACAGTGTCATCCATGCCCAGTATGCACCTCCCATCATGCACAACCAGAGTTACACTAAGCCACTCAGTGGGCTAATTTAGTACCAGACACCCTTAGTTCCAATATCACTCAGTCTAAATCCAGCCAACGCAACAAAGTCCCTCCTTATAATCCCGTAAGGCTCTGGGAAGACACCTGAAAGAAAGCTGTAACACACAGTCTATAGATTGTTTCATCACTCTGTTAGTTGTTTCCATTGCCATTCAGAAGATTTTTCAATTTGACATGGTTTTATTTAATGATTTTACTATATTTCTTTTTCAATTGAGGTTCAGTTTAGAAAGTTCTGGCCCAAACTTATATCTTCAAGAGTTTTACTGTTTTACTTTCCAGTAGATTGTCTCTGTTTTAACATTTAGATATTTGTTCTATTTTTATTTTAGTTTAGAGCATGATAGGAGATATGAATATAGATTCAATTTTCTGCATGTGGATAGTCAATTTTCCTAGCATTGTTGTTATAGAAGTTATCTTTCCTCTAGCATATGCTTGTGGCCCCTTTGTCAAAGATCAGAAAGCAGAAGCTGCCTGGAATTCTTTCTTTATTGTCCATTCTGCTCCATTGATTCACATGTTAGATTTGTTTGTCAACAAATTGGTCACTTCTGCTGAGCATAATTTCAGTAGAAATTTTTTTTTCAGTAGGATTTCAGTTTGGAAGCATTTCATGGACTCCAATTCTTTGATATTCTGGTCATACATGTTTGATATCATTTTGTTTAGCTCACCTGCAATATCACATAGGTTGCCTCATGTATTGGGAGTTTTAGAGGCATTTTGTTAGCTCATTTATGTTTCTTTACAATTTATTTATTTATTTTTTGTCTACAGAGTTTTGTGGACTCTGATAGTGATTTTTTTTTTCTTTTGCTAGTGTGGAGGGCTTGTTAGTGTCTGCTCTCTGTCTGTTTCAAGAAATCACAATTTAATTCCATTAATTTAAGAGGAGAGGATGTGGTATAATTAGTCTAGGACCCAGTTCTCTAGAAATTGACCATACTATTGTAACTGATGCAAAGATAAATAAGACCTGAATTTAATCTTTTCAGGGCCTCTATGTGTAGCCCCCACTTTCACTGTAACTCTCCGGTGGCTATCTCTGACCTGGTCACTGTGGGTGTCAATTTAAACTGGGTACAAAGGAATGAAGTTGCTTTTTAGACGTTAGGAACCTAAGTTTTGTTTGTTTGCTTGAGACAAAGTTTCGGTGTGTAATCCAGGATTGACTTGAAAACATTATTAAGCCCAGGCAGGCCTCAAACTCACTGTACTCTTCCTATCTCAGTCTCCTGAGTGCTAGGATTACAAATGTGCACCACAATGCCCAGTAGAATCTCAGTCTCTAATTATCAACTCTTCCTGAAACGGCACCTTTATAAGCACTCTCTGGCAATATACCAGATGTTTCACTGGTTTTCTTTTCCAATTGTTGCCTACTTTGTGAAAGGAATCACTTCAAAGAAATCCACAACAGTGATCATGCCAGAAACACAATGGATATTGACATAGCATAAGAACCAATAATGTACTACTGTTAGTCAAAGTAATCTATAATTATAAACACCAAGATAAACCAAGAAAAATTCCCCAAAGCAGCAAATACTGTGAATAAGAGAAAATATTAGAGAAAAAAAAAAGATTTTTAAAAAGAAAGAAAAAAATCTTCATATTTTTGAAGGAGTAGTTTCTTTCCAAGATTCACAATTTTAGGATCCAGCCAGTCATGGTTTTCTCCCCCTAGCTTTAGACCTGTGTGTTTATGAGGTGCTGCCCCATTTCAGAGTCCCCTTTGTGTATTGAGCCCAGGTTGGGGCAACTGTCCAAGCCAGGGCATGTTCTTCCTCATGCTGGTAGATAGGAAAATCAACTTTGTTCTGTGCCAGACACAGGCATCAAGGCAATAGTTCAAACTATACTTAATATCAGCACTTTCAAGCTCAGCCACTTTTGAGAGCCACACAACCTGGGCTTAACTTCTGTCCATTGAGAGCCAGGCCCACATCCTTCCTGGTCTGAGCCTAAATTTCTCAGGAAGATCTATGTCTAAGCCATGCCTTCTCGATGACTGTTTCATGTGGTTTTCTCTCACCCACTCATTGTGGGAGGGTTACACTAGGAATCCTGAAGAGAAGTTGTTTTTTAGTTTTCACAGTCTTGATACTAAATAGTATCTATTTACACAGTCTCTGGCAACATGGCGGATGCAGCATTGGATTTCTTCTCCAACTACTGCCTGCAATTGAAAGGAGTCACTTCAAAGTTAAACTCCATGCTGCTTTTGAAATTTAAAATAGCTGTGGGTTTTCCTGAATGTATCATTCTTAGTTGTTTGTCCCTGTTGTTCCCAACCCTAGAGGCTTCCCTTTCACCTCTTTGGACAAGTGGCTTTTCCTAAGCGTTTGAGTTAGCTTCCAGACTTCTTTGTTCTTTCCTCTGCATAGTGGATTGTACCACATTTCTCCAACTTCTCAAAAGCTTCAAATTTTTCCTTCACTTCCTTCTGGATTCCAAGAGATCTCCTTTTATTCTCTTCACCAAGTAATTTTCCAGGTATCTGAATTCTGCATTCTGGGTCTCAGACAGGCTGAACTTTGCTGCTAATTACTACTCAGCCATTTAGGGCATACCTAGATTACATAGTTTGTAGTGAGGAATACTGTACCCATGGCATGTAACAGTGGATACTATGAACTCAAAGCTGAGTTGGTCAACTGGTAATTTGAGTTATATGAACTATTTGAGCAAAAGTCAAAAGAATTAAAATACTGTATTGGTTGAAATGATAGATGCCTTAGGGTACACCACAGTTTAAACAAATATATATATATATATATATATATATATATATATACACACATACACACACAAACACACACACACATAGTCACTCAATACATTTTATCATAGATAATAAATACTTGCACAAGAAAAGAAAAAGGCCTAAACATAATCACACACAAGAGTGCATATTACATTTATAGTTACATTGATGCAAGAAAAAATAATGACACATAGTATTCCTAAAACACCCCATAAAAATAAATAAACTAGAAAGGCAAAACCCAATAATCAAGATCAAGTGATACTGTAGACTCATTTTTAGACTCATTTTTAAGAGGGAATTAATATCATTTTGCCTATATGAGAAATGGTTGTATGGAAGTACAGGGATGTTTTTGTTGAAACATTTATTTTGAATGGAAAAGATCTAAAGAGTGTATACCGAGATGACACTATTTAGGTTTTGCTGGCATGTACTACAAAACATGGATAAGTTGGAAACTACTTTTCAGGTAAATCACTTCCCTGATTATACTCAGTTGACATTTCCTCAGAGATTTATTCAAGAGTATTAACAGCAGAACTGAAACAGTTATCATTAGTGCTACAAAGTTTGATTAGTCTGATGCTAACACTGGCCATTCTATCATATTTCTCTTTGCTTTTCTTCTCGATTCATTTTACTAACACTATTTTAATATAAAAACCCTGATTCATAAACAGGTGACTAGGCTGTGTGTCAAAATGGTGGTCACCACATGTGATCATTTCTCATTATGCCTCTAGACCTCTCTCATTAATGGACCCATTATAGCATCTGGATTTGTTTTGATTTTTGGTTTCCTTCCTTTTTCAGCTTGACTAAACTTTAGACAGGCTTTATCCAGACTCAAAGCCTCTGACCTCCCATCTCCTAGAACAATATTTGGAAACTGTGTAATGTTAATTTATGCTCTGCCTCATCAAGATAAATATCTTTATAAAAACGATTTTGCTTATTTTGTAACATTGAAATGTATTTCTCAAGGACCTGGAGGCCATCTCTGAAAACTCAGACATAACACAATATACTTGACACATCCTTTGGATCATCTTCCCCACTACTCTTTTTCAGTACATTTCTAGTTGCTCGCCCCAGTACTAAAACTTCCCAGACCTTTGTTTCAATAAAGATGAGTTCAGACTGAGTTGCAGTGTCTTTCTCATATAGCAATAGACAAATCTTTCTTCCCCTTTTAAATTTTTCAGTGCAAATTTTGCTTTTACACCACAAACGGAGGTGAGGTACAGAAAGAAATGGACGTTTACTTAGGATTGCTTTAATGCTCAGAACAAAACCATGGGTTTTACCACCTGTGAATACTTCAACATTGGAGTTATCAAGAATAGACATTGATGATTGAGTTGAGTAAATAAAATTCTATAACATATTGGTACTTCTTATACCAGAAATTCCTTTCAATGTCATAGAATGATAGCTATCCCTGCAAACTTGAGAACTAAAGAGATAAAGAAAGAACAAATTGGAAACAAAGAATGACTGAACTTCTACCAATATATCAAAAAATGCTGAGCTTAGTTTTTAAAGATAGTGACTTGTTTTGGATTTCTTGGAGAAAATCTAATTTATTTTATATATAGTCTTTACTTTTACTTTTAAAACAGTTTTAAAAAACTTACATGGTTATCTTACAATAACAGGATATTTACAGGTAGAGTATTGCTGAGATTTAAGGATATGCTTTCCTGAGTGTGTTATTTATTATTACTTTGGCTATAAATAATTTAAGGAAAATGTCTTAGTCAATACTCTTCAGAGAAATTGAACCAATAAGATTGTGGGGGGTAGTCTGTGCCTGTGTATGTGTGTGTGTGTGTGTGTGTGTGTGTGTGTGTGTGTGTGTATAAAAATTTCGGCAACAATTACTGTTGCAGTTTTGAGCCCTAACTCTGTCAGGATACAGAATTACTCAGTCTTTGGGGAACCCAGTATTTTCTCTATTCTTCAACTAGTAGGTTGGGACTCAATCACTTTGAAGAGAATATTTGCTTTCCTCAGAGTTACTGATTTGAAAGTTAATCACATCTAAAATATACCTTCATTTAACATCTACACTGTTATTTGACCAGACAACTGGGCACTGTAACCTATTTTAGCTAAGTCATAAAATTAAGCATAATATCACTTAAAGGTCAGATGGAATATAATGGAGAGTTTAATTTTTCCTTGTACGAATCCTAGATTGTACATTGGACACTATCACCATTCATAACTCTAAAATTAATAAATATTTTATAAAATTATAATTTAATCTTCATGCATTTCACGAAATATTTACTATGTTTGCAGTCAATTTAGAGAAAAGAATTTGGGCCTCAAAGAGTTTATGCAAGTGGCTTACATTAATTTTTCTTCTGAACATATAGCAACTCTTTTCAGCCTCTGTTGTTCAATGTCAGTAATGTCAAGTGAGTATTCAGCATATAAAATGTAGTTATTTCAAATAATGTAAGTAGAATGAAAATCTTAAAATATATTCTATTTTCCATACTAAAGCCAAACATTGTTTAAACATACAATCAATATTAAAAGATTAATTTAATATTATATTTTTTGTATCTTGTCTTTAAAATCCAAGTTACTATAAGAATGAAAAACATTAGATTTCTTATTAATCACTTTATGTTGATTATACTTTGTTTCTCCTTACTATTTTTTTAATATTCCTATTAGTTAACTTAAAAGTACTTTAGTGACTTTCGTTATATATTTATTGGGCAACTCTACTTTTAGCACTTAATCTTCCTTATAGAGCTGATTTTCTTACTATGATGTCTTACTTACAAGGTGTGATTCATTGCTTCAGAACAGTTAGTATGAAATATTTAATTCAATTATTTTATTATCACAGAATGTAGGATAAGTCTATTTGTATCACAGAATGGAGTAAAGGTGTAAAGTTTTTCTTTATTTTGGTCTAAATGTGAACAGATATTAAGACATAATTTGCTTTGCTTTTGTTTGTCAAAGTTAATACTTGGTATAAGGAACTATTTAGGACATGTTCATCCAGCATTGTTCATTAATATTGTTTCTAACTTTTATCATCTTTGTGTATATAAATTTTAAGATATTATTGGATATTGTCTATCTGTTCTGGTAAATATGGTTAATTATGTTTATGGTTCAATGGTTATTTTCAAGACCAATTCATTTTGTACCAATTACAGATTCAGAGATTTTACTTTACTAACCACAATTATTAAATCTGAAATTTAGTTATTTTGAACTCTAAATTTTCAAAGTAACTGTGAGCGCTAGAGACTACCATAGAAACAAGGTCACTCTCACCTTGCCCTTCTCCCCAGAATCAGGTTGTCATTCTTATGAAAGATTTTCTGAATTTCTTTTTGATATTACCCTGGAGCAGATCACATTTTGACAGGGAAAAATAACTCCCAACCTGTTAACTGTCAGATATGTTGAGTTCACGGTCTTGCAATATCCAGAAATGAAGTCACAAACCAAAGGAGGCAGTAGGAGAGTTTTATTAGAAATAAGAAGAATAGATCCTGAATTTTCAGGAGGGGTCCTAAGAGGGTGACTACTGAGGTCCTTTGTCAGTGGTATTTTATACACTCAAATCACAATATGGGTACAATTTGTGTAAAACTACAGTCAACCTATAAGGTTACAAGTATAGTCACTTAGCTAAATCCATTTAATAGGGAAGCCAGGCATATATCAAAGCTATATATGAGCATCATTCATCATTAACTTTGGTTAATATGTAGCTTCTAATCATAGAAAAAAACAAAAGGTAAGCTTTCAGGCCTAACAATTGCATCTCCATCTTGAGTTGTAACTCACTTCAGATTCACCACTGGCCACAATCTTGGTGTGGCTCATCTTTGGCACTGACTTCCTCAAGGGCACAATCCCTCTCTGACTGCTATTATTTCTATCTAAGCTAGCTGTCTATAATAATAATAATAATAACACACTCATATTGGTGAAGCTCTCTCTATACCTGAAGACGATGAGCACCCTTATCTTTGAAAAAGGGTCACAGAGAAGAACCAGAACAAACTAACTTTACTAACTTGTCTCCAGTTTATTGACATTTGATTAGTGTATGTGTATTATGCCACTGTATAGTCTTCATTTAACTTACTATAAAAACTTCCAGGTGTGGTTATTTCTTTGAATCTTCCTTTCCTTGCAAATGCTCCAATGTCATCTAAAACAAATGTTAAAAATGTGTCTGCTTTTTTTTGTTGTTGTTTTTTTGAGAATTTATTGTCATGAGCTTTGGATGGATGAGAGGAAAATATTTTTCCTCATCTGTAGGTTTCAGAGAAGGGTTGGATATTCCTAAAGGCAAGTGTAGACTGTACAGTTGCAGTATTTCCTATCTGGCTGCTATTTGAACAAAAACAAAAGCAACCAAAAAATGATAACTTCTACCCAAGAAGGATGTTTGGTCATTTAGGTAAGGTTATTCTTTATTCTTCTTTTATTTCTACCTTTGTCTTTAATAATTTTATCAAAGAAAGCATTAAACACTCTCTTAGTTGTCTTACACATTGACTTGGGTAGCTTAGCACAAAACTTGATGAATAGTAGGTGTTTGGAGAACAGTTACTTAAATAACTACCACTTTTTTTAAGACAGGCAGATCTTCTGCAAAAGCATATGCACACATTCTTTTTCCTATTGAAGGACTATATTTTTCCATTTTAGATATTTTTATTGATCTAACAATTCTGGATTTTTTTTATATAACCATTTTTGGGTTCAAAGAACAGCTCATTCATTTATTTGGGCTAAGTGGGTTGATCTTTTCAGTTAGGTGCTATAATTTTTCCACCAACTGGAATACTTCTTGAACAGATTATATAGTTTCTGTTCTTCAGTGAATATATGATGTTTATTTATATCCTCTTGAGTCACATTCTAAAACACTAATGAGGCCAACATATAGTATTTTAAAATTCTATGATTGTTTATCAAGTAAATACAGTGTCCTTGGTACTACCTTGCTTAGAGTTTTGCATGTGTGACTATATTCAATCTATGCTCCAGTATGAATTGAACCTAAACCAGTAAAATGTTAGAAAGATTTACATTCATGGAGCCTATATTTAAATCAAAATTGTCTGACATCTTATCTTCAGCACTTAAACAGTTTGCATATTGTTTCTGATTCACAGCTATTTTAGAGTATCTGGCAAGACCACCAGAAAATTTTAGCAAACCAAGCTATTAAGATAATTGTCTAAATGGTTTGAATCAATCAATCAACTCTCAGTTATTTAAAGGTTGCTTATTTGGCTCTTTATTTTCTCCCTTTTCTTTCTGGCTTTTTGCCTTTGGCCATTTCATTGCTCTTTAGCACTTTCATTAGAGATTTGGCGTGGAAAGAGAAAAAAAAAAAAAAAAAGAAAACTAAATGAGGCTATTTAATTTCCCAACAGGCTTAGCAATTTTTAAATATTCCTTCAGGGTAGTAGGATATAATTTGGGTTATCTCACCTTCTTACAGAAAAGGTCATATACTTTTTAGCATTATACTTATTGCAGATCACAAAATAGACATGGGTTGTTACAAATGAAATTACTTGAAAGGCAGAGTCTGTCAGTTCAGAAGTTCACAAGTTTCAGTAATATATTAGTATTACTGATTTACCAATTAATATAATTGCTGTATTTATTTCATTATTATATATTACATTTATTTTTCTTAGAAACACTTTATATATGATAAAATTCATCCACTTAAATTAACTTGTTTTAAGTGATTTTTAATACCTACATCTTGTGGTGTAATCTCCAACACAAATCAAATTTGTAACAATCTTATTCCACCAATAAGATCCTAGGTATTCTTATAATAAGTCTTGAGTGCCCTTGGACAGGGTTTGAGAAAGCTTGTGAAACTAAAATAAAATTTACTTACCATAAAATACATTTGGAGGTTCACTGACTCCCAACATCAGAAACAAATTTGCAAGAGGCATAAGAAGGTTTTATTAGGCAAAAATTTAAGTGCACACTCAGGTGTGGAAAGTGGGTACTCAGAGAAATAAGATGTTCTAAAATTTGTAACAGAATTCATGTTTTTAGTGATGGAAATATGCGGAATTTGTCAGCTGATAGTCTTAGTCTTGAACTGATGGTGGTGGTGGTGAGGATGATTCACCTGCACCAAAATCATGTTCTATTCATAGAGGAGTGTTTATTTTAGACCTGAAAAAAAGTGATATATTCACAGGTGAAATAGGATATTTGCAAAAACAAAAAAATGAATTCAAAAAAAGAAATGTATCATTCCATTTTCAGGGGTCTTACGAGAAGAGAAAAAACATAATATTGAAACTGGGCTTATATCCCAAATCTAGTATTTTTTAATTATAATTTTCCTGTATTCATTTCTGCCTATTTCTCATATCTTACCTCATTCAATATTATCAAGCACTAAGAACCCAGTAACTTAACTTTGTCCTAATAAATTTGCCTTTCCTACATGCCTTATTTAAGTATTATAATGTAGTACATATTATCACTTCTGTTTGGCTAATTTGATTTAGTATAATGTTGACATAAATCAATGATGGAGGATATATGAGTTGTTTTTGTTTTGCTGTATTAAAATTTTATTTTTTCATCAAAATATGCCATATTATCATCCATTTATCATCAGTTGATAGCCTTATGAATTTGTCCTAGTTTGTGACTTTTATGAATACAGCTGCTGTGAACTTTCACATACATGTTCTAATGAGGCAAGAGATTAGGACATAGCAAAGCTAGCTGGAGAAGTGGGTGTGACCTTCCAATTACAAAATTTCAAAGCATGCACATGCGCAAACTAATTCCCAAACAGCTGCATGTGGAACCAATCAGAGAGTTCTGTCTCCAATCCCTGTGAGAACTTGAACAAGATCTTGTAATAACAACTTACCCTTGACATCAGCCCGGGGAGTGGGAGATACAAAAGGATAGTTGTCATTGATATCCGTGCTAGTGTTTTCTTTCACAGAAATCTGTTCTTATACTGTAGAGTGTTCTTCTTTTCCCACATTTACTTGGCCAAAACTCACTCTGCAGATCAGGCTGCTTTCCCTACCTTTAATAAATGTAAAACCTTCCTACCATTTGCACTTGGTTTGTCCAATTCTTTGTTCAAGATAAGAAAAACAGAAAAACCACCTCTGGAAACCAAAAATTCAACAACATGCTTGGCAAGTCAGTCAGGGGATTTTTCTGTTTGTTTGAATTTTTATCTGATGTACTGGTTTAGTTCTTTGTTTCCCTCTCTGTCTTCTAGGCTAGGGACTCAGGAAGCTTTCCCATGGCTCCGGGAACAGTTTTCTAGTGTGTCACACCATGTGAAAAGCAGGAGGAAAAGTGCATGGCCTCTGTATTTTTCCCAGTTGGTAAGAAGGCCACAGGTCTGCTTAAGTTTGTCTCTCATTTTCTTTCTTCTTTTACCCATTTTCAGTCACTCATTGTAGGTACATCTCAGGTAAGAGCAGCCAGAAAGCCTGTTATTAACCTAGTCAAGGAACAGATTGTTCATTCCCAATTGTGCAATCTTGAATTTAGAATGGATTTTTCTCTTTATAATTTTGTTCTCTGCAACACTTTGCTCAACTTTCTCATTCATTTGCAGAAAATAAATATCGGTAACTGGGTCTTTTGCTTAAGCAGTTGCCTACCCCAACCTACCCTCATTTGTACTCAGCCTTATCTGTGCTCTTCCCTCAGGTGACCTTTAAGCTGAGTATCCTTAGTGAGTTGCTTTCTAAGAGCTTTGTTTCATCCCAGTCCACCTTTGTGCCATATATTAGACCATTTAGAGCCATTAAAAAGAAGCCAGTTTAGGGGAAAAAAGGATGCCTTAAGCATATCTTGAAAATCAGCAAGACTCCACATATAGCATTCTTAAAAGTGCATAGGTACAAACATTTCATTTGAGAAACAAATCCATGGGCCTGCCCTACTTGGGAAAGGTCTTCTTGTGATTGGGTTCCACAGGATTCATTTTACTCTGCTCAGACATCTGGGCATTCAGAAGACATTTGAGAGATCTGACTACTGCTCCTGCTGACAGCAAAGCTTGCCATCTTCCATACAAAATCAAAACAGTCATTTATACATTTTACCATGAAAATAGTAAAATTTAATTTTAGTTATTTTAGTTGGTCACATCATTATTTACATGTTAATACCTAGTATGCACCAAATGCATGACAGTCTGACAGAAATATGTACTCATCATATTGCTATGCAGTGACTAGATAAATCATTTCACAATCCAGTGAAAATGAGAAGTAAATTTTATTAGTGCCAGATGCAGGTATTGTCTCCTTGGTTTCCCCTTTCCTTTCCTTTTTCTTCCTTTCCTTTTCTCTCCTTCTCCATCCATTTCCCATGCCTTCCTTTCCCTTCCCTTCCTTTTCTTCCCTTTCTTTTCCTTTTCTTCTCTTTCCTTCCTTTTCTTCTGTTCCCTACAGTTTCATTCATGTCCCTTCCTTCCCCTCTATTTTTTTCATTTTCATTAATTTTATTTCCATTATTTTCCTTTGTCAGTGTGCTGTTTACAGGCTAATAGAAGATAAATTCGCCATAGATGTTTTTGCTGAGTCCCATTATAATGCCTAACAAACACTGTAAACAGTTTTTTAATTTCAAGTAGATACATTGTATTTAATGCAACGCATAGTGAAACATCATTAATAAAGATATCATGGACACAGCAGCATTAATTTCTCTCTGTTTGTGTTATATATACTACACATTCTTTTTCCTGCCATGTGGCCCCCTTTTTTTACTACCGTTTTCTAATTATGACTTGATCCTCAAATGACACCTTGGAGATTCAATTTCTTTGGCAGAATTGCCTCATTGACTATGCTACCTCACATTTGCCTACATGAAAAAATGCCAACAAAAGGAGAGTAAGAGTAATTTTCCCATCAAGATAACATAGTGGGGGTTTTCTTCAAATTAAAAACGCTGTCTGAATACCGACCAGCCAAAAATTGACATGGATCATCTACATTTTTAAATATGAGAAGAGTACCAGTACAGTGCATGTCAGCTTTCTGTTTTATAGTACATTTTTATAGATCAATGATAAATTGCTTAAGAAAAACAAGTATTTTTTTTTATTTTGCTACTCTTTAGGCATTTGAGTTACATTTGTTAATCAAAGGTTCTGAAAAGATTAAATAAGCAGATGGAAATAATTGTACTTTAAATCTATGACTTAATTGTATTACGGAAATATCTTCATCTCTCAGTTTGTAGCTAAGAAATGACAGACATGAAATGTGATTTAAAATGTCGTACATATGAGCTAAGAATAATAGTAACAACAAGAATGAAAATGGGGAAGGGGAATTTAGAGGTAAAAGAGTGACTAAAAAGAGAAACAATTTTTGTTATGAGCATATACCTGTGGGAGACAACTTGAGCGGGTCTCCTTGAATGCAGAACAATTGCTGCAACTTTGATTATACTGAAACTTATTTCCTTATGTTGATGTATACGGAGCTGACTATGGTATTTCCTTCTCTCTTCAATTGGCCCTAAGCATTGCAAATAAGGCTAGCCAAGGTACTGGTATGTAATCCTTAAAGCCATCTGACAGTGTCCTGTTTTCTCCCATAGTGATCTCTGTAAAATATATATGCACAGCAGGATGGTAGAGTCAGTGAGCTCCAGGAATGTCAACTGGGTATGAGCCTCGAGAAAGAGGCTATGAGTCCCCAGGGCATAAAAGTTTATATATCAGAAGCAGGTACTGGTATGTAGTCTTTAAAGTCATCAGACAGTGTCCTGTTTCCTCCCAAAGTGACCTTTGTAAAATATATAATGCGCAGAGGGACGGCAGAGCCAGTGAGCTCCAAGAATGTCAACTAGGAGAGAAAGAGGCTATCAGTTCCCAGGGCACAAAGTTTGCATATCAGAAACTGAAGCAGCAGCCTCCTGAAACAATTCACTTGCTATCTTGATTGGGTTGTGCAAATTGATCCCCCTGCCTATCTTTATCTCTGCATTTTGCAGAGATACCTTTCTCACTACCTTGCTAGCCAGCTCAAGTTACTCATGTAGTTCCTGCCATCCTCACTGTCATTCATCTTCAAGCCACCCCCTTGCTTCACTAGTTAATAAATTCTGGGAGAGACCTAGGATCAAAGCCTTTGTCCGCATGTCCCGAGGAGGATTGGATTTAGGACACCTTGGCTGCCCTTAATCTTGAATATGTCATGGAATCTTTACTCTTGACGTGGGTTGCATTGGAGGTGGTAAATTGGAATTGACTTACAATAACATCTCAGTGGAATTATAAATATAATCTCTTGGATTGTGAGGAAGACAAGAGAAAGGATTACAGTACTTGGATTACTGTACTCAATATTTGGGGTTACAATACGTACCCATTCCCTATGAACATAATGTACTGCAAACATGTACTAACAAAACAAAAATATGGTCTTACATTTTTGAGACATAAGAATTTATAAAAATCTTAGATCCATGAAATACAGCATGTTGAGTCCTCTTTCATACATTCATGTCTCAACTCTGTTAAAAGATCAACTTGTTCATTTTCATCTTCTGCCATTGTATCCTTGGGGACCTGTTTGGTAAGAGATGGTGCTTTTATCAGCTGCTTTTATAATCAGTTTACAAGGTCCAGAAATGATAAATTAATGCACCCATAAAAATATCATAAATTGTACTTAATTAAAATGCTTTCCTAGTCAAGCAAATAATGCCTATATCAAAAATGTATATATGTGTCGGGGTGAGGTTATGAGTTTGATACATGATACAAAAAAAAAGGTGTATATGACAAAATGCATTTTACTAGGAAATGCTACTATTTTCACACCATTTCCATAATTCTGAGCTTAAGTAGTCAAATATTTAGACTTTTGCTGAAGTTTCTAAAGATATAACTATTTAAGCTAATGATAATCTCATAAATATATCTTGTTTCAATGCTCATCAAGATTAACTGTATCATGAGAGTTTGTTGAGACTTTAGTGGTTCTCATTACACATTGTCTAACATTTACTTATATGCTCACTTCCATTATTACCATGAATCATATAAATTTGGCCTAATCTTAGATAAAATAAAGACACTAAGCAATGATTCCACTTTCATGAAAGTATTTCTTCTTATTTATTTGTATGCCTCCTCCATCAGACTTATCCATGAATGAAATAAAAACATCTGAATACTCACAATGTCGTGTTCAACTTTCACAAAATAAGCATTATTTTAAAGGGAAATATGCTTATTTTAAGATAGCAAATATGGCATCTAATTCTCTGTACAACCATCAATAAGTACAAGTAGGTAAAATTGATATATTAATTCAGTTTTTGCATAGTTCTATAAATAACATAAAATCAATCATATTCACTCTAACATAATTCGTTAGCATGGACACAGAAGTCAGATATAACTGCTGCACATACTGCACACATAGCAATAATTTTCATCATGTAATTTTAGCAATTTAGCATTCTTGTCGCTCTACTTCTCTGCCTCAGTCATTTAGGAAATATTGCTACCTATGTTTCTTGGTTTGGTGTCCTTTGAGCTATTCATTTCAATTATTTAAATCTGAGATGAAAATTTATTTTCTCTTTTCAGATATACAATGATGTGTATATTCTATTTACTGACAACAATGCAATGCAAACTTTTGTGTGTCAGAAACACTTAAATGCACATGCACATTTTCATCTGCAAGAGATGTGACATTGATCAAGTTAAAATACATTTTTGAATTTCAGTTCTTCATCAGAAAAAGAAGACAAAAATTTCAAGAATGTTGTGTGAATTATATGAATTACAGTATGTAAACCAGCATAGGATTTAGAAAAAAGAAAGAGTAGAAGACTTATAACTATTATTTCCATGAACAAGACACTTGGCAGTTGTTTCGAAAATGGAGTTAACATCAATACCACTAAATAATACACAGATGGAGGTGGGAGGACATGTATACAAATAATTATAATATAGTGGGTTACTTTAACCTAAAATAGCATTGCATTTGTAAGTTGGCTGCTCTTATTTTATTCCTCATGTATTTATTGTTAGGAAGGTTTACAAAAGGAAATAACTAAATGGACACATTCATATTCTCCATATACACATCTTTTAACGTTTTCTTTCTGTCTTTTTAGCAAGAAAAATTAGCATCCTCTTATACATAATCATAGGAACAATTCTGTCACATCTACTACTGTAAAAGTGGTTGCATCTATTACCATAAAAGTGATGAAAACTGGTCCAAACTGTTTATACAAAGTAAAAAAAAAAAAACTGTCAGTCTTTAATTCTAAATAGATAATTATGCTACAAAATTATTTTTATGCTAAATAATTGATTTTAAAAGTGATTAATTTTTAATTTCTATTTTCCTATCATCTTTCTTGAAAGGTAATCAAAAATGTGTTCACACCGCTAATTTTTACAATTTTTTTGAATATTGCCAATGCCATATTTTATTTTACAAAGCCATTTGTGTAGATTTAAACATTATTATAGCCTTTTTATCTATGGGTATTTGCTATTACTGATTCATGAGTTATCTGAAATTTTGATCCTGGATTTTGACAAAGTTTGCTTCAAGGTAATTGTAACACTTTAAATTGGTCAGCAATGTATGCTAATTTTATGGTTCCCTTTACTCCCTTTCCATTCATCACTGTTTCATACTTCTTGTCATTCAATGTTTGGAAATTTTTATTTCATGTATTTTCCCCTTTTCTTTTCCATGTTTAAAATAGCAGATTGAATACAATACTTCTTATTCCAGTCTAACCTGTTGAAACTGTTTGTTTTTAAAATTTATCTACATGTAAATAATTTTTTTTTATTTTTTGTGCAATCTGGGTTTTAAAATTTACTTTCATCAATGTAGTAAGTATTTTACTGTTTTTTTATGGTTTAATAATTTTTTATATTTCAAATTCCTCTACAATGTATATTGTTTAAGATATCATGTATAATGCTAACATTTAGGCTTTAGGTTAAAGGAACAGAAACTAGTCCAGTTATTTGTTTGTACCGGTAATTGCATGTTCAAAAATAAGTTCATTAAATACTGTCATTTCTATCTATTGATTTTTACTGAGCACATCAGGGTACCACACAACCAAATTCAAGAAATAACACTACTAATGTTACCAAAACTGTTTTTATGTAACTTTCCAAATACTTCTTACTGGTTTAAAATGTTTTTCATTTATTTTCCATATATATGTACATGGAAACTTTCATTGAATTAATATTCTGTCCCATTGGTGAACCCAACATTAAAACACACTCATATTCTTGAAATTTATTATTTATGTATATATGCATATTTCTAACTTATCTAGCTTTATGTCCTCATAAAACCATTAAAAGTTTAAATATCACACATCAAGAATGTATTTACTACACCTAGGCTATCAAACATCACAGCTTAGTGAAACAGTGCTTGTATTAGTTGAGTTTCCTGATCACATGGTTGGCTTAGAGTGGTGGTTCACTATTTCTGTCCAGCATTACATGAGAGTACTGAATGTGTGTTACTATATCAAGGAACAGCCTTCAAATTTAAGAGTAAAATTTCTACCAAATGTGTGTCATTATGGTACCAATGCAAAGTTGACCATTTGTAAATCTAACCGTTGTTGATTAGTGGAGCATCCAAATAACCAGGCAAAAGAGAATGATCTGGTCACTAAAAATGGCAATGCTGAAAATTTTCATAGTTAACAGGAATGATTCAAGCAGTTTGACATGTCAGTTATTACGTAAATATGGGGAAATTACCTCAGTGAATTCAGGTGACTTTTGTTGTTCTGAGTAAAAACCTCAAAAGTCTCATGAGTATTAAATTCCCAAAGTTATGTGTGCTAGAGTGAAATCTGGGTAGTATGGAAAGAAACCTGTAACTCCACCAGAAATAAAAAGAAAGTTGAGAAACAGAACCTGAATTAACAGTGAGAGTATGTGTACTCCAAGAAGGTGACATTTACAAAATCAATACATCAGCTATGCCAAGGTCAGCACAACAGTTGGAAATGAATAAGCAATGATATTCGTAAACACTTACAATGAACAAGTTTTTCTAAATCTCTTAATTTATGGAAAATACCATCCATTTTTATTTTTAAAAATGTACTTTCTTTTGTTACACAAAATACAGAAATCTGTCTTGTGTAAGCTAATATATACCCTTCAGAAATTGCAGCTTGCACACATCTCTCTTGTTGGCAAGCAGCCCTATAAATAAGATTTAATTTCAATGTAATTAGGGATAAGTTTCAATATAAGTTAATGAGAACACTTTGGATCTTAAAATGAGCTATATAAGATATGACAAACATGTCTTGGCAGCCACTGGGTATGTGTATGTTTGAATTCTGAGGTATTTCATTAAATGAGACAGAATATTAGTTCAGTGAAAATCTGTCATTTTGTGAGCACTCTTGCTATACACAAGATTGAACTTGCTGTCAAAAATCTTAAGGAAAGGGTCAAGTCTTCTACATAAGAAGAGAGTTTCACTTCTTCTTTCCTATTTGAATCCTATATATTTACTTCTTTTTCTTGGCTGCATAGATAGATAGATGATAGACAGATAGATAGATAGATGCAGAGAGAGAGAGAAATTCATATTCATTGACACAAAAGTAAAGAGTTCTTTTTGCTTGTACTTTGATCAAATTTTGAAGTATAAACACGTTTTTCTTCTTAGTACAAAAATGGAAAAATCTCATCATTCAGGGGTTATGGCATATGGAGCACTAGTTCTGTAGCTGTGGCTATCAGACTGGTACTAGAACTGGTTCCCTTTCTAGGATTTGCTTTCTTGCGTACCAATGAGCCTCGGACTCCAGCCAGACTTCCAAATCTGCCTCTTTTTTCGTCTGTTGAACTTTCACTGTGCTCCTGTGTGCATGACAAGGTAAAGGTCTGTGTTTCTGTCTTTGATCAAACATGGTCCGTTGTATCATAAGAGAGCAGTGGGACTGATCCTTGGCGGGGTTTCCTCAATCTTGCCCCCGCCCACCTGTGAAGTGGGTAATCCCTGTAGCTGCTCTGTCCACTCTTTCTGTGTCTCTCCCGAGGAGAATGCTGTGCTATGCCTTCTGACCTGCTGCTCCTCTCTTCTTTCAGCCCATAAAAACCTCTGTCTACCTTTCTCAAGTAGTCTTTATCTGGCTGTAGATTTAGCAGTGCAGAGGGCTCTGCAGAGGTGAGTCCTGTTCAGTTTGCTAGTCTTTGTGAATCACTGTGGGGAGGGCACACAAGAGAACCAATCTTTGCCACTTGGATGGTGGGGCACTCAGCTCTCTGAAGTGTTCGGAGATCAGGCAGCAGGTAGGTTACCTCAGAAGCACTTAGCTTGGTGATGTATGCGAGGCCACTGGAGGAGTTCCCTTTCTGGCACTGTTTCTATGTCTTTTCCTGATACTGGGATCACACAAGTCATACAGCTTCCTGTTGCGGCCACTCCGCATCCCATGGATCACTCAATTCCTGGTTCAGGCTCTGTATTCTGGCTTCTGCCATTCTTTATTTTTGTTGTTAAAACTTGAGGATCCTAACTCAGTCCCTGCTCTCTAAGTGCTTCTCCTGTTGGTAGCTTCCTTCGTGTGCTTGTCCGATGAGACCGTCTCCCGTGAAAATCTGGGCTCCATTTCCCTGTGAGAGGAGAGTGAGGACAGGCAGGCACTGCGTACCAACTGCTAGGCGGGATGCCGAAGACACACCCCCAGCTATGGTGAAAATACTCTGCTTTGCTTAGAGGTTTAGATTCTTTCCCAAGATGGCATTTCCCATATCTAGCCTGTACACAGTCCTGCTTCTTTCTTTAAACACCCTAGATACTGGAATTCACCTGGTAGGCTTCTTATTTAAATGACCTTCCCATGCTTGAATCTTTGGCCACCCTTCAACCCATTTTTAAGTACCTCATGGATCCTGGTGAGCATCTTAACTACTCATGAGCCCTGTGGTCTCCATCCTGCCATGATGGAAAATACTTACTACGTTAACTTTTAAAATATAATTTACTTGAAGTAAGTAAAAACATGTCCTCACGATGGATATCAGCTACTCTTAACACATCTGGGACAGCAGGAATAGATATTTTATGTAACCGTGACTGTGGACAGATTGCTCACACCCACTGAAGTTCAGAGGATATGCACCCGTTTAACTAAAAGTTTATAAATTTCTATAATATTCACACAACCATTCCTTATTTTAAAATAATTCTAAGCAGGCTAATGCAATTTTTCCAAACCAAACATAATGTTCAAATGTCCACTGGAGAGATAATTTTTAGAAATTTGTGGCAGAAAGACTACTTCTTATCACATATCACTTATCACTTATCATTACTGTCCCAAGAAAGAGTGGAAAAGAAGTAACCCCAAAAGTAACTCTAATTTCTTTAAAACCAATTTAAGATTCTCAATTCGAATTATTTCCAGTATATCCTCACCCTTTGTCTTTAATATACCACAACCGATCAGAATTATCACAAATGGAGTGTTATTCTTTAATTACAAATTACTTTTGCTCACGTGTTCATTGTATGGTACAGGTTTGTCATAGGTTGTACAGTACGTAATAGTTGGAATTTTAAAAACTGCAATGCACTATTTTACTCAAATCTGTATGTATGTGTTACGAACACATACGAACCACACAAGTTCAAGACAGGTTGAAACAGTTGGACACGATGCAAACTGAAATATCAGTAGTAATAATAACAACAAAGGAAAAATACATAATAAAGTGATTAAATGAAAGATTTCAAAAAGGAGACAGAGTAAATACAAGCTGACCAGTCTAATATGAAGCGACAAAGGAAATAAAAGAAAATGATTAAATAGAAGAAGAAAGACATTTTAAATTTTATAGCTATATCAGGCTAGGACATACTATTCTCATATGTAAACATAGATGCAGAAATAAGAGAGAAACAGCTTTTGATGGACTATTATAATCCATTTTTAGCCTATAAAAATAGGAATGAGAGATTAACTTCACTTTGAACAAAATCAGAACAAATAGGGACTTATAGATGTGGGCAAATTGGAGGATGGACATTGGATGATAATTACTAAGAGCAGACATCAAGGCTAAAGGAATTCTCTGTACACTTTTGAAACAACATTCTTGCTGAGAGAAGGTCGTGATGATCATGCCTCAAGGATAGGAAGATTTAGAGAGAATGAGTTTGCAGCATTCCTGCTAAAATTGGATTCTGCAAGACCAACAATAAACCCAAGGCTGAGGCCTTATTGAGAAGAAGTTAGCATGAACCTCATTAAATTTAGATCTTACTGCAGTAGGCTTTGTCTAGAAAGGCGAATATTTGAGGGGATAGAATTTGAGTAAAATCATTATTCTTAGCACATTTGAAAAAAGAGCAGTTTATTAACTTTATCAATATTGTAAAAAATCACAAAAAGTGAAATGATAAATATTCATATGTCTTTTGTTCAAAGCAAATATTGCATCAGGAACCTTTGATAAACACTGCAGTGCATATTCTGCTGACTCACTAACTTACTGAATAACTGAAGGCAGAAAAATAAAAGATTGAAGACTAAACTGCAAATAAGCACTTTGTATTATTTTAACTTGCAAAATTGATAACCACTTGTATAGAGAATAATAACTTTATAGACTACCTTACCTTATTTATTAAGTTATCAAATACTAGATTAATTATACCAATCATGAAAGGAATATTACTTGTCTTTTTAATGTTTTCATTTATGACACCAAAGTGAACTACATATCAACTAGGATCTTTTAAGAAATAATTATTTACTTATTTCTAAGATAAAATTTAAAATATAAAAAGAGAAAAAATAAATATGTGATAGCTTTTTCTATTATTTTTACATTCAATAATAGATTATTAATAACTTGTTTGCATTAACATAATATAAGCATATCATTAACAAGTACTTTCAGTTAATATTTAGGAAACAAGTTGTTATTTAATAACATCTATGAATGAATATACAAATAAACAGAACTTTTTTCTCTGTAAATTCAAAAGAATATGGAGATGGAATAAATTAAGCTCTGTTCTAAAACATTATTGATTATTCCCTTTAATGTAAACTTATTGAATGGCCAGAGCAATGATTCCTTTATCATGCATTTGAAGTACAGTTCTTCAAATTTAAACATATTGAGCTCAGTTTGCCTAATGTGCCCTAAGTGTGATGTAAATCATTAACATGTTCAGATCAAGCATGAATTTATGTGGTTGACAGAAAATCTCTGCTGGCAAGAACACAATTTAGAAGCTTAAACATGTGTGGAACTGAAAAGTTAACAATTTTTCCCTGCAGATAAATCTTTCAGGATGAATAAAAATATTTGAATAAACTGTTAGAAATATCTAACTGTAGCTTTAAGCAAGGAATCCCAAGCTGCTACATTTAAATATGCCAAAAATGTCAAGTAAAATTAATTATTATGTTTAAAATCATAAACATAGAAAGTAAATGCTCTTTTCATTTATGTGAAACCATTAATGTTTATTCACATGCATTTGCATGCTTCTG